>JAODTR010000019.1:2449135-2462802 GCA_025399935.1 Amblyopsis rosae
GTTCAATTTATTTTGCCCCCCCCCCCCCCCCCCTCTTCTCCCCTCCCGCCCATCCCCTCCATCACCACCCAACACTGCAGGCTGCTCTGCTCCGAGGTAAAAGGGGCCCGCTTGTGCCTTGCCAAGCCATGCCCTAAAGTTGGATAATTTATGGGCCTGGGGGAGACTATAAAGATGGATATTCCAGGCAATCAATTATCATGTTGCATTTTGAATGGTGGGACAGAAATGAAGTGCAGAATAATTAAAAAGATCACAAGTCCACCTTCGCATGTAACGAGTTGTTCCAAAGGCGCTGGGTGCTACTGCCACCGTAGTGTCGCTGGAAGTGCCTTTTGATTTGACAGAGAGTAGCTTAGGCCTACACCCAGTTCAGTCCACCCGCCGACACATTAAGATGAATGGCGTGTTGTCAGCACATTTCAAATAGTGGTCCATGACTTTTTGCAAGGGATTGTGTGCTTGTCCACCATGCAGTGCATCATAAGCACTTCTGTTGTCAGAGGAAACAGGGGTCTCGTTGCTCTGGTGCATAAATGCGAGTGAGTCAGAGTTGGCATGAAAGTTAAGGGGGTGCTTGTTTATAACATGTTTCACAGGCAACCCACTGTTCGGTGGTATGGGTTTGTTGGACGAAAATAAAATTAATCACTTCTTTGCATTTGAATCGGTGTCAAAATGTAGGCTAGCTGTTGGTGGGCGAAAATGTGGGCGATTATGCCCTAAGTTCAAATGATAAACGTTTTTTCCTTTTACTAGGCTTGGGCTATATCATGAACTAACTGTCCTTTCTACACTAAACGTCTTTGGGCTTTGAAGAATTTTTAAAACAGGTTATTATAGTGCACAGTGCACCGCTACACGGAGAGATCAATTGCAGGATGTGAATGTTAATTTCAAATTCACACTTTCCACCAAAATGTCCACCTCAGCACACTGTTTCTATGCAAGTCCATTGGCTGTTGGAGAAGAGATAGACGTCAATGACCGCAGTAGCAGTTGAGGGAGACGAGTTTCAACCCAAATAAAATGTTTGTAACAAAACCTCAAGACAAACATGAATTATGTACAACGTGAAAAGTTGAACAGGCTACTAACTAACTGCCCGCGTTGGTGGCATGTGTGACTGCTCTTCTCAGCTTGAGACACCAGACAAAAGGGTCACACCGTATCCTATAATAGCGCTCAATTGGCTAACACAACAAAAGCACAACCCAGAACCGTGATTCAAATGCGTATCTTCTCACTCTAGTCGTTTTCTCTATGGAAAGACACGGGCAATACGGAGCTTCGGGGATATTACATGCAGGCTTTATATATTCCAGCAGTATGACAATAATGCAGGCAGGTGTTATTTAGTGCGGAATTCCACTTTGAGGATATTGACAAGTGGTAATTGACAACCTTACATTTATTTCTTTTGTGGCCATATGGAAGAATTAGCCTATCACGAATATGTGTGCATTTTGAGGTCTTATGTGCATGTTAAATAATGTCGAAAATTTATCTAATAAATTAATAAATTCAATGAACAAATGAAAACCATATGTGATTTTATCAATCCATGTTAGAAAAATGAGAAATATTTTCAATGTAAATATAATGTAAAATTATTTGGCTTTTATTTATGCATTGTGTGCCTTTCATGCATGTCTATATATGAACAACTATGACCGCATATCATTATAATAATATATATCTCATATATATATATATATGATAATTTATTCAACAATTTCTCTTCCATGGATATGTTAGGTTCTTTATTCAAGGTCTATAACTGAAAGAACATGTTTCATAACATATAGATTGATATGCATATTGTTGTTCCACTGTTTCCATTGTTTATGCATCATGATTCATCTGATTAAAGAGATGTCTTCAGTGTTTTTAACACTTTTCTGTCCTCACTTTTATTTTGCTTTGATTTTGATGCTGTATATGACAGCTAAACAGAAACAATTAAGTTTATACTAAAGCTTTGAAAATAACACTGGAATTAGAGTAGTCCACTGTATAGATGTAGCCAGAATAGTCAAATAACTCCCAGAATGTCCTTTAAATTAATTGAATGACTCCAAATAAACATCTGCTCTGAGCATTGGCTATTACTTTGTTTTCAGTATAGGTGGGTTCTGTTTAGCTGGAGGGCTATTCGTGGAGAATCAAGATATTTGCTTTATTTAAACATATTAAAAAATCATCAAAGTGCAGTCACAAATAGTTATTTGGTTATTATTAATATGGCCATTCCTCCGGCCTGTAATCTTACAGCTAAAAGCGTGTGAACCAAAGAGCTAGATATTTGGCTAATGGTGCCATGTGACGGGACTTCAGAGAGAAGCTCAGAACAGCAAATTCAATTATCATGTTAAAATTCTGCATGAAAACAATCTATACTAGAAATCAGACGTATTCTTGTCAGATGACTTGCGTTAGTGCAGTTGAATCGCATTCGAAACAACTGTATGCATTCTTTCAATGTTATCAAATGTTTACAAAGAGCTTAATGTGCTAAAATTAAATCAGGCAATTTGTTAATTTGGTGCTAGTGTCAGCACTTTTCCCAAGTGTGCCTTCATGTTGCACCAAGCAGAGTGGACAAACATGGACATAATTTATAGCACATTTTGCAGCCGTCATGAGTGATTGCTCATTAGTTACACTGTGCAAGCTCATAAATAAAAGAACAATATTGTTTTATTTAATAAGATAATTGCAACATCCTCACTCATATGCACTCTGCTGTTACTGTGGAATTGACTAACTGCCTGCCTTTATCTATATGGATTTAAATGATCATGTGTAGCTATCCACTCCTATCTGCAGTACTAATTTCATACAGCTACATTCTTCCAAAGGAAGGATGTGTTTTCCTCATTGGGAACTCCAAACAGTACAGAGCAATAGTGCAACATTGATGCATCAAGCACTAGCTACCTTATTACATTCATTTGTTATGTTTTTTCTTATCGGGGGTATGTCAAAAATTGAATAATTATTTAACTTATTTAACATGACTGCTTCGGTTTTGCTACTTCCTGTGAGGGGGCCTTCAAATTTTTGGAGACTCACAAAGGGGTCATTCTCCTGTGTTGCTCTTCTTCATAACCCAGCCCGGGGGCAGAGCAGAGCCGCTCAAACCATGACATTGTCCGGGCAAAATCACATATTTAATTTGACCCGCAAAAGCCATTTCATTGAGCCGCTTGCAGGAATTCCCTCACTGGGTCATTCATCTGTGTACATGGTTTGGACACACATTTGAGACAAAGCAAGCCAGTCAAGGATAATATTGAGGAAGTTACATATATTTCTAGCTTCGCATGTCGTTCCAGTGGCATGCTCTTTTTGGTGTTTGAGCTTTTTGGCGTGGAACTCGCATAGTGTAGGGACACACATGGCTAGACTGTATAGCTGCAAGCTGTCTGGAATTTCTCCCTGCATATGTAATGCTTTGCGCTTCATTAGGAATTCTGGATTTCCCCCTATCTGGAATGTTGACTGAATGAAGAGATGGAAACTTAGAGAGCTCTCTATCCTTGGCTAACAAGTAACAATGAATAATAAAGAACAAAATCTGTGATTCAACCCCACCACTGATCTTGTGGCTATAATTCATCATGACTGTTTGAAAATACTGTAGTGAATGTCAATACTAAACCCTATGGTTTTCATGCAAATTTTGCATTTGAGGGGTTATCTTCCATATCCAGCAGTTAAATTATTAATCAGTCATGATGATACAAGTAATCAATACCTGAATATAACAATTTAGATGACATAGTTTACATCACATGCTGGAGCTGCAGAAAGGCTTATGAAAATACATTAATAAATACTTTTTTTAAATAATCGCCACATCATTATAAAACTGCCTTCAGTATATCAACCCTCTGGATTGATAGGTCAGACAGGCAAAGTTACTTTCCAGTCAGGTTAGTTAGAGAAAGCAACTGTTTCTTGATTCACTTCCAATATAACAGCAGCACCTAATTCACAAGTTTGAGTGTGACCCACGTCATTGAGAACCCTCACTATTTAACTAGCAATGTGTAAACATTTGATACATTTAAAATGAGTAGATTATACAGTAAAGACTGAAGAGCTGAAGAGGCCTTTTTATTCCTGTGGTTAAGCCCATAAAAGGAGACAACAGCCAAATCCAAAACTACACTGCATAGTAAAAATAGAAAGGTTACCCACATTTTTTTATCAGGATGAATTTGAGGATTTAAAGTTCTAGTCAGCTATTTCAAGCTAATTGTAGGCTAATACACTTTTTGTCAAATTCACCAAATACTGTATCTCCTTGCATTTCGCTAGCTTACTGTTCTCTGTGCGTGTTGGAAAAAAAATCTTATACTACTGTGAATAGGAACATAAACAAAGTGGTGAACACCGCTCACAACAACAAAGCTGCAGTACTACGCTTTGCTTCACAATGTGTTTAAATGTGTCAGGCGGCGCCGCGGAGGGATATAGTTTGATCTGAGCAAGCGTTCTCGAGAATAACTAACCCTACCTTTAAGCTTTATTTAAATAAAATACTTATCATTTAAATTCACAACAAGGTACTAATTTCTTAGTACAATGACAAGTACAATGACAATGTACTAAATTATCTAGTACATCCCACATTTACAAATCTATAGTGCTGCCACACAGTTATTCCAGCAAGCTGTAATGTTTACTGATGAGGACATAGCTCTACCTTAGTCTAAGTCTAGTGTTAACCCATTCATTCGGCATATGTCTCAGTCCCTAGAGGAACGCAAGTTCACCGTGCCATGGTTTCATCTCTGTAATCCCCTGGAGACATGTTTGCCACTTCACTGTGTGTGTGCATGTGTTTGTGTGGTACCCTAATCCTAACCCTACACTTTAGGCTTCTAGTTTTATTGTAAAATAGGCTGAGGACCAAATAGTGCATGACATATATAATTCAACACCACCATTGTAACACAGCTTAGTTCTATTGAGAGCCTACAGTATTTTACCATAACACTACATGTGGTTGTGTGTGTGACAAGCAAAAATAAACAAATTAACCCATTTATATACATATTTTAGCAAGTGTTACTTTCCTATTAGGTCTTGGTCTTTGTGTGCCATGCAGGTGAAGTGCAATGTCTTCTGTTTCTTTGTCAATACAAGCCCATGAAAGCATCTACATGGTTATGTCAGAAGCTTCCAAGAGCTCTATTTATTCAAATCTGACACGAGGTCCCAGTGGTTCATTCGTGCCAGTACCAAGTTAGCTAGGAAGTGTTGCCAAATCCCAATATGATAAATCCAATATAGGTAGCATTTTATGCAATACAGGTTAAAGAAAGTTTGTCAGATTGGTGGGCCCAATTTTCTGCAAAACATGCTTTACTGTGCCAGAAATGTAATGCCAGAAAGTCTTGTCAACAGCAGTTATGATACACACAATAGGTCAAATAAGAGTATAATGTAAAACTGTGAGCAGTGGCCATACGTTGTGGCCGCTCCATGATCTGATCATTTGTTTCCAATGGCTGAAGGTCTCTGTTTCCCAGTTGCGGGCAGGTCCAAATAAAGAGGTGCATGGAGGATGGATGTGTGCTGAGAGAATGAAAGATTGACGGGTCAGAAAAGAGTTTTCCTTTCTATTTTTTCCCCTTTTTTTCTGCTTCCTGCAGTCAGACAGAAGCTGTGGCGGAAATATTATTTGTTTTCACTGTTGTTGTTTTATCTTCCTCTGTGTTGCGCCATCAACATTTATTTGGTGCAATACAGAGAAAGACAACATATAACAATAGTTTACTAAAGGAGAATCTGTTTGGTCCACACGCAACAAAGTTACCGCTTGGCTGCCGAAATCACCTCATAGATATGTTGCAAGCGCTTTTAGAAGAAGATGATTCATTGAAGAAGATAGGTTGGTACAATCTACTTTAGACACCTAACTCCAAACATTTCCTTACCACCTTAACCCTACGCTGTGGATAAAAGCTTCATTAGTGTTTAATGTTTATGGTTTGAGAGGTGCTGACAGCTATAGCAGTCAAGCAAACAGGCTAACAAGGAGAAATAATGGTTCAGACATTAGTGGGGGGAAAACATGTCTTAGAAACACTTTCTTATAGGCTACATTATATTGAATGACACATTGATAAGGTGTTAGCCCTGATGGCACAATGCTGTAGTTGTTAGCTGAATGTGGCTTGCTTACAATTGCTGGTGTCCTGTTCATATATTAACAAATGTACGAATTATAATGCTTTGGATAAAAGCGTCTGCTAAATGCGATAAATGATAAATGTAGAGAAAGCTTGGTGACAGTGACAAAGAGAGAGAGAGAGAGAGAGAGAGAGAGAGAGAGAGAGAGAGGGGTAGGCATCACTCGCCAACAACATTGTGACAAGTGCGCAACAACTTCCTGCCAGTGTTTACTGCTACAATCTCTGTCCCGAGGAGTGAAGGCGCACTCCCCGGCCTTTGGGGTCAAAGGGCATTGTTTTGCTCAAATGAAATACTTCATAGCTTGTGCATCGCCTGTTGGGACAGAGAGGGAAGGTCAAGAGATGGATATTGATTGTGGTGTCATACGCAGCATCCCTCAGAGTGTGTCACTCTGCCAGAAGATCTAACGCAGAAATCACAATAAATGATAGAGTAATGGTGGTGGGTGTGGCTCCCATAATTTTTATAAAATATTAATACTTCTTGTTAATGTATGTGTGTCATTGAGGTGATTTGACATGGAGATTAGCTTGGACACATGCTGTTCAGAAAATGTTAAATCCTGAATCCTTGATTAATAATCATTTTTTAAGTTTCTGGCAAATTTTGTTTCCCATTCCCATTTCATTATATATCGCATATACTGAATCACAAACTGATGCAATCAAAGACAAAAAAAAAACACATAAAAAATGGAGCTCTATAAACTACAGTATACAGTACTTGTGGCAGGACTAAATCTGGTAGTCAATCAGCTGTGAAATAAAATTCATGGATACAGATGTAACATAAATATTTAGATTAGCTGTGACTCTTTGCATGAATACAGTGGGAATGAAAAACACAGACTATATACTCAAATCATTATTACAATATGCATGTTACCCTTGTATGGGCAACCTGAAGGTCTCTGGAATTAAAGATGCTCATTGTTTCATTCCAAATAAAAAATAAATCAACAAATCAATATTTTCACTCCTTATTCTTGTTTATTATACATAACCGTTTACAATTGTGTGCAACATTTTCATGTAACATTTCAGCTAAGCTTCAGCTGAATTTCAAGCAAGACACAAGCCCTTTATTATATTCATACACAATGTCCTCAATATGTTCCACCACCAGCTTCTAAGTTATAGGGCTGTTGCACGCTCACTCGCTCATTTCTTCCCAGAATTCTCCTCACTGGCTGATGTCTCACGTGACAGTGTTGGTGACGGTTAACTGAGTCAGATAGCATCTACAGTATGGTATGAGGTCATCCTATAGAGAACTGACCACCCAAAGAGGGCATGGGTTATGTGTCATAATGCCCAACATTACCAGTGTATCTGTGTGTGTGTGTGTGTGTGTGTGTGTGTGTGTGTGTGTGTGTGTGTGTGTCTCCCCACATTTTATGAACTTTCATTTCATACCCCTTTACCCACATTACAACCCCTTCTAACACCAACCTTAACTGGGGAAGGTCCATCTCGTAATATCTAATTAAATGTCCTGGTTTTAGCCAAAATGGCATGACAAGGAGTTTCTTGTCAGTGCTTGCTGAGTTACTTATCTGTGAATGGTGGCTCCTTAACATTTGGTGGCATTTAGGGGTCCAGATCACAGGATAAGTGTAGGTCATTTGTATGTTAATGGGACAATGACATGTAGTTAAGCTAAGTAAGTGTGTGGCTGAACGCCTCGCTGGAGCAAAGAGTGGGTCAGGAATAGAACGGAATAGAAATAGAACAAAACATAATTATGTTTGGGTTTTTATTCCAAAATAGAATGTGCATTGCAATCATAGATTACATTACATAGGCAGATATTACTGTGATATACTGTAGTGTGTAACAGCACACATTTTGTAAACCTGATAATTTCGTAATTTCGTAATTACCTTATTGGTGTTAATGATGGCGTTTTACTGTGTCCTGTGGTACTAGAACACTCAGGAAGAACGGTTGAGTTAAAATGACAAAAGACTATGTAAGCGCATCAATTTGCACCTTTTGTCTAGAAAGCAACAACATGTTAACCAGCTAATGCTGGGATCCTCAGTGCTCTGCTTGCTATAGCCTGCACCATGTAAAATAAACAGTTTGTCAGGAAATAGCGCGGCATTGTTTTTAATTACAAACAAATTCCCTTACGCAATTAAACACAACACAGGCCTTGCTCAATAAGCAGCAGTGCCGTCTTTCTGTCCGCCGAAAAACGCAGGTCTCCTAAAGAGAAGCACAAAGTTGTGCGAATGTTCTATGCAAATGTTTAGCATATTAGCATACACAGTCATAATTAAAGCATAATTAGAGAGACAAATGGTGCCGTGGTGCTGTGTGCCGTGGCTCCGCAGTCTGTTTATCAGAAGGGCCCGTGTTTAGCCAGCTAACAGGTTTATGAGAAACAAGTAGCTTGCTGACTGCTGCATTAATTGTTATCATTGCCTTGGAAAGCAAATAGGTGCCACAGCACCGAGGATGGCAAGAGGAGAATCCCGGCGAGGCAGCCGGGACAAATTAGCATGGAAGATGAGAGTGTGCAAATTGGAGGGGGAGTAGGGCGGACGATAATGAAGCAATTAAAGAGTAAGCGCTCAGAACTCAGGTGCCTTTACAGACCACGCTTCACTCAAGCTGCTTTGAGACGCTCCCGCGCAAATCTATTCCCAACACGCACTGCTTCCGCATGACTGGGAGACAACACAGGAAGCCATTACGCCACACTAGACGATGCTATATGAGGACAGAAGACGACACGATTGAGGAGCGCACCTTTATTTTCAGTAAATGATCATCCTTTCCTCTCCCTTTCATTGCATAACCGTACTGTAATTATTCCTGTCAACAGAGGCAGAATATGCTGGATTTGGAGATACCAGAAGACGACAGAGAGTTGGGGGTAATAAAGCCCCTCTCAACGTCAACAGTTCAGAAAGCCCTTTGTCCTCCTCAAAGAGCCTTTAATTTTTAACACAAACTTGCACTTAGGTATGCATGAACTTTGGTAAAATCCAGAGACATGTGTATAAAAGGGTTTAATAGATGATGGTCATGTGCTTCGCTGCCGGGTAACGATGTCAGCCACTGTCTCTCTCTCTCTCTCTCTCTCTCTCTCTCTCTCTCTCTCTCTCTCTTTCTCTCTTTGGTTCTGTGATAGAGGAGAGCCTAATGTACATTTAATTTGGAGTGATGTATGGCAGTAATGTGTGTGTGTGTGTGGGGGGGGGAAGGAATCACGGGTTTTGGGAAGGGTGGGGGGTGAGAGTTGAGGATTGGTGGTGTTTGAGGGGCATGGTGGGGTGTGTGTGGTGGGAAAGGGGGGGGGGGGGGGGGCTCTCGGGAGGAACCAGCTGGACTGGGGTGCTGCCACCCTGTCAGTATTTGTCTCCTTAAGCAGGATTAATGACAACGTACGCCCCGCGCCCCTTCATGTATACGTACGGCCCCCTACGTACACACGCACGCACACACACACACACACACACATTCACACGCTCAGCCACCGCCATGCCACATTTACCCTCGACAATGCGGAGGGGAGGGACGGTTGCCTTTGCTTTCCAACAGGACTGCGACATCTGAATGGGAGGAGGCTAAACACTCCCGTCTTTGCCTCTACAAAGACCCCCGCGCCCCCCACCCATTCTCTGTTCCTCCTTGTCTCACTTTAAATGAAGTGGACAAATGCTAAATCAATGTTTTTAGTGTCGCTCATCACCGTCTTCAGCCCACTCTCTCATTGTCTCGTGGCAGATTGAGGGGGTATTGATGACCGTGACTGTGGCTATCAAGGCTTTCCCTTGTACCCAAAAGTCCTCTGGGAGGTCAGCAAGGCCTCTTGCTAACCAGGATAGAGAAGTGATTTAAATACGTAATAGAAATCCCCTCCACCCACTTACCATTCTGCTGGAGTTTTGCAAGCTGTTCCTTTTAGAAATGGAGCTCTGCAGAGCTAACTTTGAGCTATTGTGGTCTTTGTTATCATAGCAAATCCACCCAGACCTTTTTTCCTCGCAGTGAACATTCAAATAAATAAACAATTAATTAAATAAACAAATAAACAGGGTGTTTTCAATACACACGGTTGGCCAATTTAAAAGGTTAGTATAACGTGAGTAGCCCAATCTATTATAAATGTATAAAAACATGAATGAAATTGTATTAAATATTATTGTTTCAATATTATTAAAAAGAAATAACCTGTATCGATAATCTGAAATCATCGTCTGTGCACAACGCTTATAGGATATCACAAGGCCTGATTCGTCACCTCTTTCTAATCGGTGTCCGTCCATCATGTGTCTGCTGTGTCTGCTAATACCAGCCTCATCTATGACTTCATACTGAATAACCCCGCAGCTAGCCAAAATACGACCGGCGCTACTCGTCCTGAAACGCCACATGGTCATTTTAATGACCCTTTGTGTTTAACTAAGCCTCGAATGACCACTATCCGCTAATTCCAAACTCCCTCTGCCTCATCACCACCACCATCATCATCATCATCATCACCATCGCTGCAGTCTTCTTCATCAGCCCGCTGTAATGAACGCGAGGGGGAAGAGGAGGGTAAGCCGATCACTTGGCCAAATGACTGGTGAGCAGTATTCATCAGCGCTACAGCCAGGATCCAATTATATATATTCATTAAGTGATAATGATATCATGGTCTTTTAACTGGGAAGAAAAGGGAGCGTAATTGAATAATAACAGTTGTACAATCCCAGAGGATTGAATCTCCCAGCCACCCCCCTCGCCACCGCCACCTTCCCCCCCCCACTGCCCTCGACCCCCTAGCACGCAGACACACACCCCTGACACGGTGACCACCCACCACTCCTCCCCCCAAACCCCCTATCGAGGGGTGGAGAGAGAGAGAGAGACAGAGAGAGGGAGAGAGAGAGAGAGGATTGATGGAAATCTATTATGCGCTGATAGATTTATTATGAAGGCCTGAGTGGACTCTCTGCGCCACTTTGCCACTCACGCTCATCAGTGAAGGGCTCAGGAACCTTTTGTTGTGTGTATGTGTGTGTGCGCATGCGTGTGTGTGTGTGCGTGTGTGTGCGCGAGCATGTGTGTGTGCGTGTGCGTGTGTGTGTGCGTGTGTGAGCATGTGTTTGTGTGCGTGTGCGCACGCATGTGTGTGCGTGTGTTCGCGTGTGTGTGTGTGTGCGTGTGCGTGTGTGTGTGTGAGCGTGTGTCCTGCCCCCTATCATCTCCAAAGACAAGGTTAGCGGCCCCCGTCTGACAGGCGTGGGGTGGGGGTGGTATAGACACTGGCGGCGGCCATATTGGAGGTCCCCAAACCCAAAGCCACCCCACCCCACCCCACTGCACGCGTTAGTCGAGTGGTTTGGCCGTGGCAAATGGGCCAGCTGAGCTCCCATGACCTTTGGGGTGAGCACCTTCATTTGTTTATTAATGGCAGGCCACGTGTGTTGCATTGGGAACAACAGCAGACCCCCCGCTATACTTTTCTTCCCTCAGGAAAACTATTTGTAAACACTTACTTCTACAGTCAGGGCTGCGGACAGGGTAAAGTCAGGGTTAGTTATTCTTGAAAACGCTTGCTAACTTCGAGCTCAAATCAAAACAATATCCCTCAGCAGCCCGCACCACACATAGAAACGCATTGTGAAGCACAGCATAAAGTGCAATGCCTTTGTTGATGTGAGCGGTGTACACCACTTATGCAGCTATTTATGGAGCCACGGCTGTGTAGAAGTATCGGATCAGTTCTTCAACCCACATAGAGAACAGTATAGGTATAGCGAAATGTGAGGAGATATTGTGAATTTGACTAAATGTGTATTATCTTACAATTATCTTGCAATAGACTATACCTTTAAGGACACCTCGTTTACACAGCCCACTTATAAGCCTACACACACACACACACGCACACACACAAAGAGAAGAAAGTGGGGTGGATGACAGGCCTGAGTGGGCCCTGATCCCCGGATTATCACAAAAGACTGGGAGAACCTCATTATCATGAGATTCCCCATAGACGTGGCCTGTTTATTCTACTCTTGTCCGGCGCTGTTCACTTCAACTCAGTGCCACAGGATTACATGCTAAACAGGCCATGCTTGTGTCACCAGGACCGTGTGTGTCACATACCGACAAGCTTCTTTAGGGACCTGCCCTTCCACTGTTGAGCCGCATTTGCTCACATCACATACTTGCTGTGGATGTTTTGTCAAAGCAAACTGGCATGTGGAATTATATAGTTGGTTAAATTAGCTTTTGCCGGGAAATGTGGCATTTCTGTAATTTTGTTCATACATACAGTACCATAAAAAGTTTTGTTTCTCTAGTCTATTACTGTTAATTATTTGAATGATGGTGCATGTATGTGCGTGTGTGCGCGTGTGTGTGCGCGTGCGTGCATAGATTGAGAATGATTCCGCGCATATGATCAAGTCAGAAACAATAGCATACATGCGTCCGAAATTACTGCACAGTTTGTTTGCATAAATGAACGTGCAGACACGACACGCTAATCTCCGAGAAACTCAGATGAAATCTTAGTCTGAGACAAGAACATTTGCGTGGCTTCACTTTCCCGCAGCAACCCTGCCACTACAGCGCATACATACTGTAGGTCTGCAAGACATTAGCTTACTCTTGTTTGATGTGTGCTAACAAATCAACTACAGACTACCACCTCTCTCTTGCACACGAGCTGCTAAATTGTCTTTCGGCGCTGCTGTTTACAGCCCGCTCGCCTTTGATACAAAACTAGTATTTGTTGTTGGACGAGGCCTCCTGCCACAGCAATGTGGGTCAAGGTAAATATTTGGAGGCTCGATATGCATAGATAATTGGACTATGTTACACAGCGAAGCACGGCATCTCTTATTCACACAGCTTTTGGTGGAACCCAGAGCAAATGTTGCAAACGTTGCAAAGACAATAATGTTTATCCTGGAGGGATTTGCAATTAGAGAAGTAAAAGAAGTTCATAAAATATTCTCTGCCTAGGCGGGCCTGTCTCAAATCAGAGAGCGATTGCAAACAAGTCTGAGTCCCGGGTGTGTTTACATGTGGCAGGGAAGAGTGGTAAACACAACTGGGTTAGGGATACACAAGTGGTGTTTTATGCGACAGAGACAGAACGATACCGTCGCATCAATGTGAGAGATTTGCCGTATGAATCATAAAGAAACCAGGTTGCTGCAGATGTGTCCATCTGTCTCTGTCTGTCTGCCTACCTGTCTGTCTGCATTTGTCTCTATGTCAGCCTGTCTGACTGACTCTCTCTCTCTCTCTCTTTCTCTCTCTCTCAAATTCAAATTCAAATTCAAAGTCAAATGGTGCTTTATTGGCATGACAAGTGTACAGTACAGTTACTTATATTGCCAAAGCAGTACAGGATGAAAGGGAACAGTCTCTCTCTCTCTCTCTCTCTCTCTCTCTCTCTCTCTCTCTCTCTCTCTCTCACACACACACACACACACACAAACA
>JAODTR010000019.1:2470363-2485653 GCA_025399935.1 Amblyopsis rosae
GACGTGTGTGGTAAGAGGAGGAGGGGGGGGGGGGTGGTGGAGAAAGTTGGGCACGCAGATAAGTTTGGCTATTTGGCCTTTTGTTGTTTGAATTAAAATAAAGGTTTCCTCCTCTGCTGTCACATCGCGTTAGCGGCTGGCGGCAAGACTGCTATCTGGCCGGCTCCCGGCTGCCGCTCGGCGCGGAGCGAATCTGACGGTGTGTGGAAACTAACACGGGCACTGTGCTGTGACCATGTCACCTGCAATCAGGCCCCGCCAGCGGCCAGATTAATCATGACAGTAGGCAATATTTCCAACATTATTAGAAGAGAAACCTAATATTTTGGGACATCAGGGATCCCGGAGCTGGTGTCCATCAAAGTGAGAGCTTTCATTTAATGCTCCTTGGATGGGTAACCTCAGCACTTAACCCCTTTTAGATATTCCATCTCTCACCCCATTTTCTTTCTTTCTCCCCCCCCCAACACACACACACACACACACACACACCTACACGCACACACAGGAAAACATACCCACGCAGGCGGGCGATGTCGTCTTGTGATGAGGGACCCCTAGCCAGCCGAGATGTTGAGTGTTGTACACAGGCAGGCACTTTATGTCATGTTTTCACGTGAAGCCAAACAAGAGCCTATATATATGTATGTATATATATATATATATAGGCAGGAACTCCAAAGTGTGTGTGTGTGTCTAGGGATGTAGGAAACCCCATGTAGGGGTTATTGGAAACAAAATGGAGTGTGTGTGTGCGTGCGTGTGTGTGTGAGTGTGTGCCTGTGTGTGTGTGTGTGTGCGTGCGTGCAACAACATTGGCCATGTGTTTTTGTTTTTAACACAGACTTACGGTAAACACACACGTTATTGTACTTAAAAATGTGTGCATGTATGTTTGTGTGATGCGGGCTTGTGCGTGTGTGTGCACGTGTGTGCTTGTGCATGCGACAACATTGGCCATGTGTTTTTGTTTTTAACACAGACATTACAGTGTATTCTGTATACACAAATAAATACACAAAATAAAATGAATATGTTGCTTATGAGGGGGATCTTGTACACTAAAACATGCTAAACACATACATTTGTATAGTTAGGCGATATATAGTAGATATGCTGTTTATGGGAGGTGTTATTGTCAAACTTTGTACTTTTTACTTTCGACTGTATGCGTGCGTGTGTGTGTGTGTGTGCATGTTCCTGCGTGTGCTGCATGTGACGTGATTGTGTGTGGCATGCAGTGTGTGCAGCTGCTGTGAATCGTGGAGATGTGCGCCTCACGCCAGACTCATTCCAGCTCCTCTCCTGTGTATGTCGGCATGTTCCGCCCGTCAGACGCCGTGTCGATGGGCAGCGAGCTCGCGTACAGATTGCGTATGGAGCACTCTTGAGTGGCCAGCGTGCACGCACACACGCGCACGGTGCCGAATGTACGCATTGAACGTAGAAATGCTCGCCTTCGTGAGCTGCAAAATACACACTGTGTGTGTGTGTGTGTGTGCGCGCGCACATATGCCAGGCCAGTTCCATGCACTTGCATTTGCTACACTAACTGAGCACACTTGGTGTGTGTTTGTGGTGTTTTTTTTTGCACTTTTAACAGTAGTCTCCAATTGGAAGATAATAAGATAATACACCAATACAATACCAAATTCAGTTCACCAAATATCTATTCGCATTTCACTGGCCTAATGTTTTCTGTGCGTGCATTCAGGCCCAATCTCGGTCAGGTCTCCCTTGGAAAAGAGATTCTTAATCTCAGTAGTTAATTTGATGTTAAATAAAGGTTACATACATTTTTTAAATTTTTTTATTGCCAAGGCTAGAATAGTTTTGTATGGTGTGGTCACTATGTTAATGTTCCCATTTTATAGCCAGGGCTTTGTAGAAAAATTGCATTATATACAGAACAGGCAGCTAGTGGACTGTGAGTATTCGTTGACTTTGACGTGATGGTAAGGGTATTACCTTATAATCTCTGCACCTTTAAGACAGGCAGATAACAGTAACATGTTGTAGGCCTATTATATGTTGGATATTTGAATGCAGAGGATGTAGCAGCGATAGCAGTACGGTTTTTACAGGCTCATTTAACACTGGTATCCAAGGGAGAACATTAACAGTCTGTTTCCACTAGGATATTTTAGTCACTGCCCATGTCTGCCAGTTTATGCCAAAATTGAATTGCAGTGCATTGCCTCCTGTTTGGCCACCGTTATTATTGGTCAGCTACGTTCGATGATATGAGGCTGATGTCATTGCATCAATACCTGATCGAGTTAACACTCAGATACTTACAGTGAATATGGGGTAAAAGTAATAGTTGTAGATATTACTGTAAGGTGCAAAATGAAAGCTATTTTCTAAATCCCAACATTTACATGTTCATAAAGGTCAATTATATTTTATCAAGTTATAAAAATATAACTGAGTTTCTTTGTTCATAATTGTGTCAAAATACAATAATACTTGAGCCTTGGCATGGTGTGCAATACTCACTCACTGACATCCAGTCTTTCCTTGCCTACACAAACCACCACGAGGAGCGACATGAATAAGCCAAAGACATATCAATCCCATTGATCTGCAGAATTGCCGCTGTTTATTCACTTGTCAAAGGCCTCAATTGGCAATCAATGCATGGTTTTCGTTTCGTTTTTGTCCATCGACTACCGCTGCGCCTGTGCGTGTTTGCATGCGCGTGCGCGCGTATTTGTGCGTGCGCGTGCGTGTGATGGCTTTGCAACGAGCCGTGTTTAGAGGCGGAGAGGGGGAGAGAGAGAGACAATGTCGTCCTGCTGGCGCGTGGCCCTGGCTGTGTTCATCATGGGGTTTGGGGTGCCTAACACACCATAGCGCTCCCCCATTTGTTTAATTTGTAAGGCTCTGACATCAATTGTTGAGCTTCATTTGCCCTGTCGAAACGTCACATGTCACCGCTAATGGGCCAAGCTGTGTGTGTGCGTGTGTGTGTGTGTGTGTGTGTGTGAAGCATGTGTGCGATTCAAGTGCGCCTGTGGAAGTGAAAATGGGGTGGGGAAGGGGAGAATTCAATTTTCACCATGAGCCCCGCGTTGTCAGTGTGTGTGTGGGTGCGTGCGTGCGTGCCTGCGGGTGCGAGTGCGGTTGTGTGTGCATGTGCGTGCGTGTGTACGTACGCGCGTGTCTTCGTGTGCGTTTGTGTGCACGCACGAGTGTGTGTGTGTGTGTGTTTTTGTGCGTGCGCGTGTTTGTGTGTGCATATGCTTGTGCGCGTGTGTGCGTTTGACTTGACATTAAACACATATATACAATGATACCTGACTTCATTACCGTGTTGTGCATCAGAAGCTACTGCGCTGTGTCGTGCTGGTGTCTACTAACAGCAGACCCCACATGTAGACTCATCTGCGTGCATGGATGTGACACTGCACAGTGGGCCACTTTCTGCTGGAAACGATGACTTCAGCGGGCCTGTTTGTGAGTCTGACTGTATCTGCTGCTGTTCCCAAGCCTTCACAGTCCCGAGCACATGCATTGCACTGCACACAAACGCATTAGCACGCACGCACACACACACACACACCAAACCCACAGCCGTGAACCAGACATTTATTAGGACGAGGCAGAGATTGACAAACAATGGGCGGGGCGGCCCACACACCGCAGCGATAACCTCTGGCATTACTCAGATGGGGAATATGCCCAGTCACATCAAAACAGGCTCCATGTCACACAGTCACCCCCAAAACAACATGTTCGCGATAGCAACCCTCTGAGGATTATGTGTTCCCTAACTTGCAGGTCCAATTATAATTATTCTATACGCATCAATGGTTACCATTCATCTTTCCCCGTGGCTCAACTCACGGACCGGAAGTGATCTAAACACGACCTATCAGAGCATATTTGAAAGCGATGCGGGGGTGTTGAGGGGGGATAATTCTGTTGTGGAGGGGCTAATGGATTCACGCCCACACAGATTGACTCACCATGACAAGAGGGGTCTGTGTTGTCTATTCTAGGCAGCTGGGCAGGATGGAGAAACTCGGAATCCTTTGTAGGATTGAAGTAAAAGTCAGCCTTTGTCAGTCTTCTACGGAGTATATGTTACCACACGCCTATGCGCGGCCGGCGTGGCATTCAGAGTTGCAACAAGGCTAAAGAAAGTTTGCATAGATTAACAGTGTTTTCGCAAATGTTGAGCCCACGTATGAGTTAATCAAGTAAAAATGCAGCCTTGTTTGCTTGGTGTGAGATGTGAATTGAAATGTATTTAACGCTGTTCACGATTGTACACATAAAGAAGAGGTATTGTTTTAAGAAACAACTGCTTCCAAAAACATCTAATTACAAGATTGCCTTTACAGTAACAGCACTTTGTAGTATAATTGCCTAATTAGTTATTTGTTTTCAATGCATCTGTTTTTGGTGAAAACCCATGCATTCATGATTTATGCATGCAACCCATAATTCAGTTGAGGTATAGGAGAAGGACCTACAGTCTGAAGTTATGAGATAGCATTCCAACAGATCTTAAACTAGGGAATTTCTGTGTATCAGACCAGCATCTCTTTCTCTGCAACACCTGTACACAAAGTCACTCCAATTCGCCACACAGCGTTTCTGGCCAGAGTTGAGGTCAAGGCCAATTACGGGCGCGTCAACAAGGGATAAAACACATGCTTCGTGTCATTTCTAATCCTGCTGCCGGTTCAGGCACCGTTGACAACACCGTCCTCTGTTTAATTGTCCTTGTTGCCTGTAGGTCAGAAACTTTCTATTTGGCAGCTAACTACCACACACTAATAGACAGGGAGCATCCTGGCTGCCAATCAAAATGAGCCTCTTTGCCCTCTGCTGGTTGGAGAGTGTTGCAATGGCACTGAAGCATTATGCTTGATATAGTGATATAATAAGCATAAAAACGCCACACTGCCTTAAATCGTAATATAAAAAAGAAGGTCTAACATAACATAACATTATATTTTATATACAGTTTCACAGACATGGATTAAGCTCAGTTCAAGACTAAAAGAAAAATTCAATGAAGATCTCCATTGAAAATAATTCTTAGTCTAGGATTAGCTTTAATCCATGTCCTTTGAAACCTGCACTTAATTGATTTTTGTCTGTGTGCCAATCGTGCATGCATCCATACAGGTTTGTTTGAGATGACAAAAGATCATTGCAATAACAGAGAAAAAAGGAATGAAATAAATTAAAGAAATAGAAACGTTGAGCAACATCTCAGACAAATGGCACTGTTAAAAATATGTCTCTATAATAGATATGTTTTCCCATGACATTTTCCAACAATTTACCTCTAATTCTATTAGCTTAATGTAATATTACTCTGAACACCTAACATTTTTCATTGTCTCTCCCTTAATGTCTCTACAGACGCAAGAAAGAAAAAAATCGCTAGCTCGTTGACATCAAGTGTGTGTGTGCCAAACGTGTTGTATATATAGTAGGCTAATGTACTGTACATAAATGTGTTTGTGCAGTGTGTGCACTGTGCTTCGCAAGGAACCAAACAGACCACTCACTGTCACAATGCATTTGGCATATCTCATCCACTGTGAAATGTTTAGTTACTCTGTCAAACCTTTGCTGGCACAGGGCCCAAGCTGCAAATTAATGTATAGCTCATATGCACCTTGGCGATTCATTATCATAGGGACTGTTTATAAAGGCATTTAGGCAGCAGTGTTAATCAACAAATGCTCAGCTGTTTCTAGCAAAGAAGAGGGACAAGAAACGTCAACAGCTGACATGCATCAGTCCCACAGAGAAACACACGCACGCACACACACACACACACAAACAGAAAGTGCTTGGCTTTGGTTACTGAGCACTTGAAACACAATTGTAAAGACATCAAAGGCAATGTGAGATAGGGATCAAACAAATTTAGTTGGCAGGTTTAGTGTCTCACGGAAGTGCGTGAAAGAGTTTCCACTGAGCTTGTACATCGTATCTTAAAGGTGGACTCCACAATTTGTTGGATTCCCAGAGTGGTCAACGTTAGTTTCTCACTGGCTAACACCATTCTCTCTACACCTTCTCTCACAATCACATGCACCGGTGGACAGTTGTGCTTCACAAAACATGAGCTTTGCTGAACTTTGAGTTTACGGTGGAGCTGGAAAAATTGAGAAATGCTACTTTAAGATTGTGGGTATCACAGAAGCTCAAGGTCATAACAGAAGCTTAAACAATGTGTTACTCTACATTTGAAAGATACATTTAGTGAGATACCCCTAAAATATGCAGTAGGCCTACATTGTGCAATGATTTCAATATATTATGTTTTTATTCTAGAGGAAGTAATTTAAAGGTAAAGGCAGCTATTGCAAGTAAGCTAATACACCTTTTTGTCAAATTCATCAAATATCTCCTTCGTTATCTCATTTCGCTAGCCTACCGTTCTCTGTGCGTGTTGAACAAATAATCTGATACTTCTACACAGCCCTGGCTTATAGTAACATAAACAACGCTCGTATCAACAAAGCTGTAGTACTACGCTTTGCTTGACAATGCATTTCAACATGTGATGCGCCGCCCGAATGTGCTACTCACATTCAGTCGCAAGGTTTTCTTGGCTCTCCAGAATGATTCTTGGGGCAAAATTAAACTGAAGCTCGAGGCAGCAGTGGCTTTAGATAATGAATAAACCCGTTCTGTGTTAAAAACTGTTTTTTTGTTATTATTATTATTATTATTATTATTATTATTATTTCAAGCAGCATGCATCTATATTACTCCTCTGATGATGGGGGACATTCCTTTTCTTTTTACTTCCTTACAGATTGTGTTAAACTCAATTTACGCGGTTTCCCACATTTGTATTTGTTTTATATAATTAAGTGATACACTGGCATAATGCTTGAGCATAATTTGTGTTTTGTGTCCAATCACCATGAAATGCCTCAACCACAGAGAAAGAGATTAAAAAGTTAAGGGTGTTAAGTTAATCAGAGGGATTTTTACGAAAGCTGCGGCTATCCCTTTAACATGAATATTTGCAAGGAATTCCCATAGTATCTCTCCAAGAGACCCCTGAGTGTCCTACCAGACCTCTGAAAATGCCCCTGAGCTCCTAGAGTATCTGCTAATAAACTAACTGCCAAACAATAGAGGCTGTATGCCCTAATGCACCGTTGTCTGTCTGTCTGCCCTGTAGCTGCCCCCTATACTTTGTATACATGGCTCTGTACTGTAGCAAGCTAGCTAGACAGACTTAAATCCGTTAGGAATTTAGAGAGAGAGAGAAATATCCAAGAAAGTCCCAGAGAGAAAGAAAAGTCTTTGTTTGGATTTGAGTGTGCGCTTTAGCGCTCCCTAATTGCAGGATGTTTTAATGCCATCCGAGGACGGCAGGTTGGAATAATCATAGTTATTTGTTTGCGCAGCAGGCACCCTGATTGACTTTTAATGCGTACACTCTGCCTGGTGCTTTCCAGAACACAGTAAAGTGGACTTCCATTATCTCATCTAATTTATCTATTGGTTCATATGAAGACAACAAAATGATCATTATGAATGCTCCCAGATACTAGAAACATATACTCTCGTTTGATATTTTGGCATGTTTATACATATTGTACTGTATGTAGGCCTATATTGTTTCTCACAGCACATGTATTAGTCACAGTCATGAACAAATAAATAAACAAACAAATAAATAAATAAACAAATAAACAAATAAATTTCATAATATGCATTTAGAACATATGAATATACTTCCTCTATAATCTACAATACCTAAATATTGAAAATCAGCCCTCAAAACAATGTGAGGCTTTATGTCAGCACAATAAGGTACAATAACCTGGAGGCAATGCGCAACATGCTGACTTTAAAAGGACTACTAGTTTATTCATTGAGAGATAAGTTTTGGCTGACCTTCTCTGTGGCGAGGTCAAAGGTCACATCACTAAAGGGGATTCCGAGATGGCTACCGTCAGCGCTAGTGCCTGTCACAGCCTCCAGGGCGAACACTTTTCACACAATGCTATCGCCCTACACACACAATAGCTGCCTTGTTATCATGAAACGTTACTACCTAGCACATATTGGGTGGGTTACGGTGAGACACAGGGAATGGAGGCGTCAAGTTTTATGTCCTGTAATCCACAGCTGCAGTGGGGGGTCGATTTAGCTGGAATGAACCCCCCCTGTGTCTTAATGGGACATTGATCACTATGCTAGAATTGTCCATAACAGCGGTGTCATATCCTCAAGCAGGTAAGGTAAACCCAATTACATTCACTTATGTTAAAAAAACAACAACATAACATACTTAAATATTCTCAAATGCTAAATATGTAGCCTTTGAAACAAAAGTTTGGAAAATCACGGAATTATTTTTATCACCCCTACACACAAACACAAAAAGCACACACACCCACGCACACACTAGCTAATGTTTAATTACATTAATATGCAATATAAGTCATTAGTAGCCGCTTAATTATGAATGGAGACGTAATGACACCACCATTAATATTTAATTAAAGGGCAATAAAGTGTTATTTGGCAGTATTACAAAATAGACACTAACCAGAGGACTGTCTTTGGCAGGTAATTATTAGAGAAAGGAGGGCACTGGCCCTCTTTAACATCGATTGTCTGACAGGCTTTAATAAACACACAGGCCAGAAAGGTGTCTTTATGTATATATTTTAGTATTATCTGTTGTCATTCTGCTCTTTTAATATGTTACTATGAGTGTAATTTTGTATGCCCGCTTTATGCCTGGGTGTGTCTCCATGATCGTAGCTCATGAATAACTAACCGCCCTAAAATAGAATGGAACAGATAGCCGGAATAAACATGCCTATGCCTTTAAAAGGTATGCAAGCAAGCTAATACACTGTTTGTCAAAAAATAAAACAGAATCTGCTGCTTCTCCACGGCCCTGGCTCTGTACATAGAAGCACAAACAGAGTGGCGCACACCCCTCACAACAACAAAGCCGTAGCACTACGCTTTGCTTCACAGTGCGTTGTTTTGTTTTCAACTCAACGTTAGCAAGCGCTCTTGAGAATAACTAACCTTGCCTTTAATCAGAGACAGTATAGAGAGGAGACACGCCACTTGGAGAATTTTGAATGGAGCTCTATGGGAGAATTCCGATATGCAATTTGAGGAAAATAACCAAATAGAACACATTACATAATCCAAAAGAGCCAGTCGTCTGCTTTGTAACTGCCAAGCATTAACTTGTTTAACCGATCATGCGGTTGCATTGCCGTAAGCCGCCTGCCTATACTGCCTTCCTAAATAACTGCCCTTGGCATTTCAAAGATGGCTGCGAGTGGCGAGACTTGCCTGGAAGGACTTTCCTTTAACTTTTCTGTTGAGGGCAAAACTAAATGGTACGCTATCCAATAAATACACGTAAATGTGGTATACGGGGAAAGTGAAAGGAAGGGGGGGTGATCATGGTCTTTTTACCTTTACTAGTAACCTTGATCTAGGTAGACATGACCTTACACATAGTATAGCGACCACCAAAATAACAATAACCGCTTTGAAGGAGACCGTCGTCATAATCTTGCCTCCTGCCCTCTGACGTCATTTGCATCTCCCACTTTCTAGACAAGTGAAACTGGTGTGCGTGAACGCCATCTCCAGACGTGTGCCTTGAAACGCAGTAGGCAGGATTGCATCGAAAGTTTGCCTATAGGCAAGAGTTCATGATGCCAGCAGGAGCATCGCATTGCTCAGCAGCAGACACCCATGTGGTGACATTGACATGCTAAAGCGCTAGCTTGTTTACACAAGTGTCCCCCTTTTCTTCCCTGTGTAGCCACCAGTTAGCCACACAATAGACTCAATGTGGCCCTCATCTGTGAGTGGGCGGGGCGGACAAGGCCCAATAGTCATCGCTGGTTTGCTCTGCAGTGGATGTTTACAACAGTGGGAGGAAGCATTGTTTTAACCCAGTCCTCTTTTTGAAATGTAATACACACAAACACTGCTTTGGCACAATAAGCAATACTGGCAAGAAAATACGAGTCATATTCTCACCAAGTATGTACTTTATATGGCTATAGCAGGTGGGGCTAATAAGGGTTTAACAAATATGCATTTACAGATGCCTTATTTCAGGTTCTTTTACTGAGTTATGATGTATTTATTAGCATACAATTCAGGTAAGAATCATATAATGAAATTTTTTTTCATTTGTACTGTAAGATTGTAACATTTTGTCAATATAGCTAAACATATAGGTATAGCCTGGTGTAACCAGACCATATTCTCCACGCTCCACTGGGAAGAGTTTGCAGTCGTTCCCTCCTTCTTTTCGTAGACCTCTGATCTGGCGTTGCTACAATTGTTTTGGTCGCCTCACCTAGCTCTACCACCGTTTTGAAACGCGCTCGACTTCCACGTCATCTCTCTAACCCACGCTGACTGGGCCGCCCGCGGGGTGGCTGTGCGAACGCTAATGCGAGCAGGGTTTCCAGACTGTACTCTCAGCGAAAAGAAATTGAACTGAGATCAATAATCAAGCGAAGACAGGCTAAAACATATATAATTACCTTGAATATTTCCTCTCCTGTCTTCCTCTGTGGTGTTTGAGTGACACATATGGCTCAGTGCTCCCCTAGTGTATATTAAGCTCAGCTAATGAGCTGGTCAATGTGATGAGCCATGATCGATGTCCCCTCTGAATTCATGTGCTCTGCCAGTGAAGGACACTGACCCACAAGGAAGTGTTGATGAAGTAGCAATCTGGAAAGTCTCACCGATGGCCAGTAGCTGCATGATGGACTCAATCAAATGCTCTTCGTGTCATATCTGAGGACACTTTGACCTCTAAAAGATATCTTGTACAATGCATGTATTAATAGGCTAACAGAGTGTTAACATAATTCAACTGCCTGGCTATGTAGGCAAAATCAATTATCAAAACGTTTGCATTAATAATAAATAAATTACCTGATATGCTATAGGCTACTCAACGTTTAATCAGAAAAGTGTGCCACAAAATTGTTGTGATTAGGGTTAGAAAATGTGGTCAACAATACTGCAGCCTTATTTTGTTGATGACTTGCAAGCTTCTAGCTTCTAGATAACGGATGCTCAATAACATTAGTTTCTTCATCTAACTGTGGAAAATGTGTAGCTATATCCACATTAACTGACATTAGTCGCAATGAAAAAGACCGGGTCTGAATATTCATATAATCACCCGAAAATTCTCCAGCAGAACATATTTGCATAAGATTATTACTCATTGGCACTGACCTCGAATAGGGATGAGCTACATTACTAATAGGCTTTCTCTTAATGCCAATAGATAAATCCCGGGATATATATCCACTTTGACATTAATGACTAAATGTTACTTCTCAGCCATGTCTCGATGATGATCAAAATTACTTCACTTTGCCTTTTTTCCCTCCCTTTAAAAATTCAGCTCTGTCTTCCTTTTCCGAGTTAATATTGTGGATAAAAGATTTCCGTGTGTCAGCCTTAAAGAGCTCTCATTATTCAGTGACTCGGGCGCAGAAAGTTTCTCTGCATGCTGCCAAGAGCGACTCTAGTTGTGGAGTGACATAGAACGTCTCCCCCTCCTAGACAAAAAAAAAGAAACGAAAAAAAGAAACCCCTCTTTCACCCAGAAAAGTTCACATCTGCACTCTTTGTATGAATCTGAAATGATGCGATGCAACAGACTGGTGTTTGTCGAATATGTCGCTCTTGCACAATGCCCTCTGGTTTCCCCGCATCGTCCAGTAAAGATGGAGGGTCTTTCGCCGGTTAGTGTCACACCTGGCTCATCGGCCTGCCTTGTCGGCTGCTGCTCAGTATGCAGTGTGGGTAACGTGATAATTAGGCTGCAGCCCCTAGCCATCGTCGCACCAGCAGGCTGCCTCATAATATTTCCTGTAACACTCCATCCAATCTGGAGAGTTTGACGTTTATCCCCTGCAGGACCGCAGACGAAGACAATGACTCAGAGGCATGCATGTGTGTGCATGTGTGTGTGTTTGGGTTGTGTGCATACGTTCCTGTGTGTACTGAATGTGCGTGCATGTTTATATACATAACATTGTTTCTGTGTGTGTGTGTGTGTGTGTGTTTGTAAAACAGAAGCTCTCGCTCTCTCTAATCCATTTCAAATGTGTTATTTCTTTAACTCTTAGCACTTTGTACTAGATAATGTATAGCTAAGTTATCACAGACGACAAGCTGCCTACTGTATCCTAACAGATTGTTGGTTGCTTACAACTGGTGTTCTGCTTTACTATTGATACATGTACTCGTAAGTCAGAGCGTATGTATGTTTAAAGCCCTATAACGTTATCAGCGCTCAGGTTTGAACTGATGCACTAACACTGCAAGAGCATGTATATATATGAAAGATTATACCTCAGCCTGCACCTCAGCATTAGACTGCTGAGGCACGGGCGTGTTTATGACTAATGCCTAGGGTTAAAGATTGTGTTTCTCCCTGAAGCATTAGTTGCCGTGCTCGCGCCTTCCCTTGCCTGTCGTCGAATGAGCCTCTTTGCCTGGTGGTGGGCTGCAGTCAGGAGGGGAGCTCTGGGTGGGGTCAAGAGGTGGCGCCCCCATCCTCCCGAGTGCTCCGTCGGCTGCATAACGATGCCGGTGGTGTGTAGGGTGAAGGTTGGTGAACGCTGACACAGCACTCTCTGACCTGGGAGAGGGAGAGCGAAAGACAGAAAGAGAGAGAGAGAGAGATAGAGAGAGAGAGAGAGATAGAGAGAGATAGAGAGAGAGAGAGAGAAAGAGAGGGAGATACAAACATACAGTACAGTAAAGAGAGAGAGAGAGAAAGAGAGAGAGGGAGAGAGAGAGAGAGACAAACATACAGTAAAGAGAGAGAGAGAGCGAGAGAGAGAGAGACAGAGAGAGAGAGAGAGCGGTACTTGTATGTAGAAGAAGTGGTTCAAAGGTGTGACTTGGGTGGTGGGGTCACGTCTAATGGCTAAATGCTATAGCCTGCTAGCCTGGCCCATAACTCTATCCTCATAATGAGGCCCGATGGAGCTGTGGAGCAAACGAGAGGCAGGGGCGTCATTAGCCAAGCACTCCCTGGGCCCTTGAAACCCAGGCTGAGCTGCCTCTCGCCTGGGGAGGAAGTAGGGTGGGGGTGGGCTATAGCTTAGCGGTGGGTAAATCGGACAGCAACGTACACTGGATGTAATCGTAAAAGGGAGCGTGTGCGTGGTTTTGTGTGCGTATTTGTGTCTGTGATAATGTGTGTGAGAGAATGAGAGTGTCTGTGTGTGTGTGTGTGTGTCAGTGGCTGTGCTTCAACACGTCTGTCCTAATGAGCTGGTGATTAACGATAATGTATGTCATTAGTTATTACAGGTTTCATAATGACACAGAATGCTACCTTCAACACCGGGCCGCCACACTGTTGAAATGAGGCTCTGCATTTGCTACAGTGTGAGGTGTCATCATGTCATTCTTTTAGATTTGTAATCCTGCTATGCTGAAGAAGAGAGGATTTGAATGCTCTAGATTGACCTTACTTGATGCAGGTACAGAGTAGCATTTGAAGAGTTTGTCCATCTGACATATTTTGTTTATATTTAAATTATTAGTGACATTTTTTGTAAGATATTACTTGTTTTCAGTGACCTGTTAATTGTAATAAAGGTGAAAGTAATGAACCCAAATGTAGAAATCTAATACATAATGCTGCAATACATCTTAATTTATTTGTCTTTCTCGTCCTTCCCTCTATCTCAAACTCCTTCCCCTCATCCCTTGATTCACTCCTCCTTCCGGAAGTTATCTCATTGGCTTGTTTTTGTGTGTGCGTTTCTCAGGATATCTGAAGGGCAAGGCACCGGGCTTTCTTGCCAGCCCGTGTCATGGTCTGGAGGAATGCTAACAGTTTGCAACCTGAACCAGTGTCCCTCCAGCACTACCCAAACAGCCTCGCCCAAAACCCGACCCCAGAGACGGGTATGTTTCTGTCACTCATATTAAGATATCAGTGTCTTTATAGTTAGTAAACTACCATATTTTATTTTACTTTCGTCTCCAGCTGTCCCCATAACTCTTTGCTTCGCTACTTCTTGAGCGACACATCTTGGCTTATTTTTAAAGGTGGGCGCTGGGGAAGGGGTGGGGATGTTCTTGTCCACACAGTTCTTCAGTCTGAAAGGGGATACCCCCTCACTGGGCGGCCAATAAATCAAACTACTTTCCATTTTTAACACCATTTTGATAACTGCTTTGGGCCTTTGCTGCTAAGACACAAATCAGGTTAAATTGTTTTAGCTCATTTTCTCCATTGACTCATTTGTGCTTATGTTTTTAATTTGTTTAATGTGCCAAATTCTCATTACAACATGTAGGCCTACTAAGTTGCATTCTAATGCGCATGCCCTGTCTTAAGATTTGTGTGTGCCGGTAAACTATTCTGCAGAGCCACTGTACAACGGATGGATTATTAGAACGATACAAAGTTCGCCGTACGCACAAATAGCCTCACTCTCCGACGTACTCACAACTAGAAGCTAACTAGGAGCTAGGCTTTACCATTTTCTAGCGGGACATGTTACATTATGAGCTAGATAATGTGTGCATGTTTAACATCAATCCGATAAGTTGCGACCACGCATGTAAACACCAGACCCGATTAGGTGACATCCCATGTAAACAGGTAACCCGAAACCGTCAATCGGAAAGATACCATTTGGAAAGACCAAAAAGTGTCCATGTAAACCCAGCTACTGTCAGAACAGTAGAATGGAATAGAACAGAATAGAACAGAATATACTTTACATAATATACATACTAGAACAGAATAGAACAGAATATACATACTAGAACAGAATAATAGAATATACTGTACATAATATACAGAAGAGAACAGAATAGATCAACATATACAGAATAGAGCAGAATACAAATCAGAACAGAACAGAAGAAAATAAAATAAAATAAAATAAAATAATATAATAAAATATAATAAAATATAATATAATATAATATAATATAATATAATATAATATAATATAATATAATATAATAGAGAGGTGACAAGGGTCCTCAGGGTGTGATGGGAACAGAGGGGACCTGTGGAAAGTCACAGCTCCATGCTGAGGGAGAGCGTCATGCAGGATCACCCCAGGAAACGGTCCTCATGGGCGGGCCGCCTGTTTGCTCTCCTGGCTGGGTGCTGTTGTCTCTTCACACCACACACACACGCACACACACCTGGGTGTCATGGAGCCCACGTGTGTGTGTGTGTGTGTGTCGGGGATGGGGGGGGGGGTTAAGGGCGGCACGCCCCCTTTAGCACG
>JAODTR010000019.1:2502501-2522501 GCA_025399935.1 Amblyopsis rosae
GTGGAGACAAATGGTGGATAAAAAGGCATGAAGGAAAGAGAGAAAAAGAAAGAAACATGGGGGGGACCTTAAAGAAAGGAGAGAAGAAAGTAGGCTATGTGTTGGAATGTGTTGGATGCAGGCATACGGCCGTAGAACTAACCACACTGCTAAGCTAAGGTGCACTAAGCCCCAGTTTCCCTGGATTGCGCGTTACCTAGCAACATTTTTACAGGGGGTGAAAGAGAGAAGGATGGAGGAGGTGGTTGGTGTGTGTGTGTGTGTGTGTGTGTGTGTGTGTGTGTGGGGGGGGGTTACAGACCCCTTTGACTGCCTCTGCCTGTGTCGCTTTCTGCGTCTCTGTCTCTCCCCCTCCCTCCCTCTCTCTCGCCCTCCCTCTCGCTCTCCTCCCCAGAGACAACGGTGATGAAAACCTCTGAATGCAATCATCTCACATTTTCCAAATACACTGACCGCTCCCAGGTTCCCTGGTCACACTCGCTTATTAAGCTTCCCGAGAAGACATTTGCCCTTCATTTAATTCTGCAAAATGATTTTTATTAAAAAACATTATGTTCTTAAATAAAAAAAATAAAAAATAATAATAATCATAAATAAAAAAAATAAAAAAAAAATAAAAAAAAATATATATATATATGTATAAATATAGAGTATCTATTATTATACAGACTTTCTATTATATTTGGACTCACAAACATTTCAACATGGCTTATGGTAAACTGATTATCTTTGATATAATTATAGAAGGAGAAAAAAAAATTTGTAAAATAATTTGGGTGAAATACATTAAAACATCATAGCCTGGATAACAAGTGTATAGTGTCGTGTGACGGGGTATTGGCCCGAGAGGGGTTTGTTTTCCGGTGTGACTCCACCTCTTCCTGTGTGACTCCACCTCTTCCGGTGTGACTCCACCTCTTCCTGTGTGACTCCACCTCTTCTAGGGTTAATTCGCAGCACTCTTGCGTTGGCATGGCTGCCAGTGTCACACCCGTGTATGGAGGCAATACAAGCACACAAGCACCTATGTACACATTCACAAAGAAACACACACACACACACGCACACACACACACACACACATCTGAGGGCCACATTCATTATACTGTAAAAATAATGTAAAATATCTTTACATAAAAAAAGGAATGTATATAACCACAAAATGTTAAAAAGAAAAACAAATGAGTCACCCAAACAGAGGAAATAAAGCTTTTGAACTCTACGGGAAAGTAAATGAATTTACACCACATCATAAGCTTTGAATGGTGACAGCGGGAGACATGGGCACATACAGGCTATATTGCACATATACTGTATACAGTATACTGTATGTGCTGGCATTAACATTGACATGAGCGCGTGTGTGTGTGTGCGTGTGTGTGTGTCTAGAATCTGTGTGAAGAGCTTAGGAAGAGATTGATGCGGTGCAGCGAGCTAAAGTAGTCCCACTCCTCTCCAGCTGCTTAGTCTGAGACTCAGGTCTGCTGGTTCACTAGCTGTCTGGACCCACACACCTACACACACACACACACACACACCTACACACACAGAGAGAATTGGGCAGTACAAAATGAACCTTGAATTCGGCCATTAAAATAATTTGTATTGTCTGAAATGTCTGCATATATGGTAGGTTATACATGTGTGTGTCTGCTTGTGTGTGTAGGTGTGTGTGTGTGTGTGTGTGTGTGTGTGTGCGTGTGTGTGTGTGTGTGTGTGCACGTGTAAGAAAGATTAACTAATGAATTACATTATTTTATTTGCATCAGCGTGCTAGCATAGTTAGTTTTCTGGGTGGAACCAATAGCATATGTGGCTGTGGTCTGAGTAGAGAGACCACATTAAAAGGCTCAGTGGACGCATAGAAAAGATGTAAAAATAACGCCAGTGTGCTCATGGCCTGCCTTCTTATTTCTGACAAAACAAACAGAAGTCACATGTGGTCTAAAGATGCCTTCATCCTAACTTCAAGCACACTCTCGATGTGTAGTTCTACAGCTGTGTTTGTTTTGTATCTCTAGTTTTCATAGAATAATGAATGTAAATGGTACTCTACACATTTTGTCTTCTAAATGACCTTATTTTAAGTATTGTAAGTCCCGTTGAAGAACGGAAGAATGTAGCAAAAATATATTGTTGATGATATTATTCCAGACTTAGTTCAATTTGTTGTAAGGTTCGTTTTTGTAATGATTTATTGTGTTATACGTTATACAGTACTGTACATTTTTTTTGAAAATGCTGGGTAAAGCTCATATATTGGTCAAATGCACAAACATACAGCTATACTGTATAACATGTGTAGTTTCTGTGTGTTTACACCAGAGAAAATATAGAAAAGGCACAAACAACCTGGTGTAAAACCAGCATAACAACATAAAAAATATATTGTTGTATGTGTGTGTGTGTGTGTGTGTGCGTGCGTGTGTGTGTGCTTGTGTGTAATCAAGTGCTCTTAGAATGGTAGGATTATCTGATGAGTGTCGCTGCTAGACTTCAAGATTGCGTGACAGTTTTGTGTTAATGTTTGTTTTATGTGAGTGCGTGTGTTTACACGTGAATTTACATTGGCACTGGAGCCAGGAATTAGACAGCCAGAAAGTGAAAGAGTAAGAGTGAGCGAGCGAGCGAGGAAGAGAGGAGAGAGGAGGAGGTAGCAAGGTAACAGATTGGCGGTGAAATATTGTGGAGTCTGCCAGTTGCTCCATGATGTATTGGGAATCACTCGCTGGCTAATTACCTTAAATTAACAGTAGAGTTGGGTGTGACAGTTCACGTAACTGTTTTTTCTGCCGCTTCAGATGAATGGGCTTTTGGGTGGGGTGGATGGCATGCCAAGAAGCTGTTGACAATCGAATTCTGCTTGAAACTCGCTCTAATCAATTTCTCTATTTTCTCGATGGGAGAGATTAAGCTGTTACGGGGCTTCTGAGATTTTAGGGCCACTGACTCCAACTGTACGGTTTAAGTAGTTTGATGACATCTAGTGTATACAAATTGCTGACTGACTTCACAGTACGTGACATATATAGCATCTTCATATACATCGTACAATCATACTGAATACCTGCTGAATATCATAAAACGTTTTGCTGTGGAGCTCCTTTTGTATAGCTAGCTAGGTTGCATTGCCCTTGCCGCTTTGTTCTCCTTGTCCAGCAACGGGCCTCAGACACACACACATACAGACACACACGTGCACGCACGTATCACACACACACACACGCGCACACGCGCGCGCGCACGCACACAGAGTAGTACGTTATGGTGTGCCATCGCCTAAAGAGAGCTCAGGGAGGATTTGTGGGTCTGCTGAAAAGGACCAAGAAAAATGTTTTCTGATAAATTATTCACAAACCCACAATCCCTTTTGGGCAGAGTGTTGCATCTCTGCGTGACGCATTACACCCCCTTCCTTTTCTTCCTCCCTGTCTCTCTCTCTCTCTCTCTCTCTCTCTCTCTCCTTCCCACCCCTCCTTCCCTCCATCATTCACTCACTTTTTCAACGTGCCCATCTCCTCCCTGCTTCTCGCTCTCTCTCTCTCTCTCTCTCTCTCTCTCTCCCTCTCTCTCTCTCTCTCTCTCTGTTCTTCTACATGGCTGCACGCCCCATGAGAAGGGCCCAGTTCTCAGGCAAGCTGTCGCTGATAATGGTGGCAATTAATAACATGTCATAATCCTGCAGAGAGGCTGTGTGTGTGTGTGTGTGTGTGTGTGCGTGTGTGCGTGTGCGTGTGTGTGTATGTGCGTGCGTACGTGCGTACGGGCGTGTGTGAGCGCGAATTTCTGTTATTCCAACAAATGTGGAATTTTCATTTTATTGAATTACTTGTTTCTATGTGAATGCATGCGCACATGTGTGTGTGTGTGTGTGTGTGTGTGCACGTGCGGGTGTGTTTTGTATTTGCGTGTGTGCTTGTTAAAGTGCTACGTCATAATCAATATTACAGTAGTAAAATAGAATTAGTCGGTAATTGTCTGTTGGTTTGTGTGTGTGTGCACGCGGGAGTGCGTGCATATGTGTGTGTGTGTGTGTGTGTGTGTGTGTGCGCGTGTATTTGTGAGTGACAGCGAGAATGAGGAGAAAGATTAAACAGCTGTAGCCTTGCTGTGGCCCCTGTGTTTGGTGGACACAGGTGTTCTCCACATCTGAGGTCACACACACACACACACACAAACACACACACACACACACACACACACACACACACACACTGTCGGTCCAATGCCAAGCCGCAGGCCAAGTCACACTGTTCTGACACATACTATAGCTGGACATAGAATCAGACTGGATAGAAACCAATGCTACCACCTGCTGTGGTAGCATTGGAACAGTCCCTACAGGCGTTCACACAGTGGATGTACCAGGCCAAATGATCACTATAACGTGATATACAGTGCTGTAGACATAGGGCATCTACTTTTCACTTTTCACTGGAAATAAAAGGAATCAGAATATACAGTAATGTTTTGGCGCGCGCGTGTGCATGTGTCCCGCAAGGTAGTTTGTGTGTGTGTGTGTATGGGGGGGGGGGGTCTGTGCTTGTATTTTTGTCGTTGCGTGTGTGTGTATATATGTGTCTGCGCTTGTGGGTGTGCGTGCGTGGGCTACTGCACGTGTGTGTGTGTGTGCGTGCATTAGTGCACGTGTGTGCACATGTGCATGCGTTCATGTGTGTGTGTGTGTGTGTGTGTGTGTGTGAGAGCTTATGCCAGGGAACAGCACAGTGCAGGTCTATGAGTCCTTGTTGTGTGCATGGAGGATGTGTTGTCCATCTGGTCAGGTGTGTGAGCCTGTATAGACACAGCTGCCTGTTTGATGTGCCTCACCTCCACCCAGCGCAAACCAGCAGACAAGTGAGACCCTGGATGCCTTTGGCCTCTAGCGCACACAAGCACACACGCACACATGTATACTCTATATAGGTCTATAACTCCAACACACAAGAAAAAGACATAACATATACATGCACGCCCACACACACACACATGCACGCACACCATATTTCTATGACGCACGCACGCAAAAACACACGCACACACACACACACATTTTTACTCTATAACGCCAATACACAAATGACACAGACTAAAAAAAAAACATATACATGCACGCACACTCACGCACACCATAGTTCTATGACGCACGCACGCAAAAACACACAAGCTCACGCTCACATGTATGATTTAGCCACACACACTGTGCATAGCACTTCTATCTCTATCTCACACACATCTTCCACTGTGACTACATCGCTGTTAGCTTGGGTGGCAGCCATGTTTGATTTCACTGGTGTTGTAGTGTGATAAGACAACAGGGCGAAGGGAAGACAAACACAGCAGGACGCTACATTCCTTCCTTAGCCCCTACTCCAGCACAGACTCTGCAGATGTGCATTACTGAATATGTATTTGCTTGTATACAATATAACATGTTGTTTTTTTTGTGCTTGACAGCCTTTGTAGAGATTATAGGCATACTGTAGCTTGCTGTATTATTGTTGGATTTGTGAGTGACCTCATACACCGCAACTACACAATTAATTTAACGGATACTTTTACGCAAATCTGAGTACAATTAGTAAGTATTACAAGGAGCAAATAAAGGCTAGGCAATATGCTTGCAGGTAGGGTGAGCATTTTGAGGATCAAAACCAGGACCTTTCCATTGCGAGTCGACCACCCTAACCTATCCTGCCTTTATTTCCAATTTAGGCTAAACAAAATGCTAGCAGTACACCCCTTGCCTTGAACCCACAAAGCAGCGTAATAAAAGTTAAAAAGTATTGTGTGTGTTTTGAAACTATTATGAGCGCATCCTCCAGGCCCCCAGCTGAGAAGCAGTAGTAACAGTAACAGTAGTATCTTTAACAAGTTGCCTGCACAATTCTGACTCCACTCGACGATGAAAATAGTCACTCCTAGCCTCTCTCTATCTCTCCATCTTTCTCATCAGTATTCTCTGACAGTACCCACCTCTTGACCTTTGACCTTGAAGTGTGGCGGATGCTTCTAGAAAGCGAAATACAGGCAGGCTTGAAGCGTTGATTTAGTTACTTAGCAAACGGTATAAAACTGCCTTATGAGCCGAGGCTACGTATAGCACCCCTGCCCTCCCTGCCCCCACCCCCTCCACTGGACAAAGTTTACAAACCTCTGGCTATTTGTACACTCCTATTAGCGGCCATGGGAGGTGCATTAGTATCTGTCAAGTTGCCCTGCCTGATGCACTGCTCTCATTTGACCCAATTCATTCCGGTGGGTGTGTCCCCGTGGCAGTGATATATACCCCCTGTGATTTTACTGATGTATAATCGCTCAGCGCGCTCACAAGCCACAGTTATCTTTACTTCAATAAGCCGGGGGAAACAATGAGAGTCCCATACATAAGCTTTAGGAGAGGGTTGTGGCGCGAGGCGGGATCGGTCGAGGGTGGGGGGGTGTGGGGCGTTGGGGGGGGGGGGGGGGGGGGGGGGGTTGCGGGCGGGGGCGGGGGCAGACTGTGGGGGTTTGTGGGCGTGTACGTTGGGGGATACTGCACCGTGGATGAGGACTCGTGTACTTTAACACACTTTAACTTTTAATGGCCAACGCCCATTGGCGGCGGCGATAGGCGGCATGTCAAGGAATGCACTTTTAACAACGTGTGAAACGTTTCACGGGAGAGCTCAGAAGTCTGCGGATATATCAATGCATGTTTATGGGCCCAATGCATGTTTATGGCCCGACGCTCAAGAGATACAACCGTGTTCGAAACCTTGGCCCCTTCAGGGGGCGTTGGGCTTAAGACTTGGGCTTACTGATGATGATGATGATGATGATGATGATGATGATGATGACGATGGTTCTACTGCAGGCGACTAAAAAGTGCCATTATGGAGCTGTATAACAAATCATTGTCTGCCTATTACATTAACAGTAGCTGCTGGCAAGGAAAGCATTTAGACTTTCCTGTTAACAAGGTACCAATATCTAACCACAGAAATGCCAGTGGAAACTTTGGAGGACCAGAGGGTCTAAATGATGGTTTAGTTAATTGATGCTAACTCCTGATTTTAGGTACATTGACACCAATAGTCTATACCAGAGGTAATAAACAGGGGGTCCTCAGAGGTACTGCAGGGGGTCCTCCAAACTAGTTGAGCCCAAACCTATATTAAAATATTGTATAACATATGTGATAGGGGGTTCCTGTGACATGTTTCTACCAGCCAAGGGGTCCTTGGCCCGAGAAACGTTGAAGACTTCTGGTCTATACGCTAAAGACGGAGACCAAATAAGAGGTCCGTCATGTCAATAACTGTATCATTATATTTGCTAAAAGCCATGAGAGATCAAATGAAAGTAGTTTCCATTGGTGTCTATATACAGTATATGTCAGAGCATCTTGAGACTTGAGTCATGATGCTCTTATGGTTATTATATTAAAAACTGAGTGAATGCTTGCATTGTGTAAGAGTAGTACTGTAAACTGCTTTGGTGGTGGAACAGTAATAAAGCAGCTGCATAAATGTTACTGTTATTTAAAAAACAATCTTGGACTTTCCCGTTAATGGTTCTATTGGATTATTACTGCAAGCACAGTCTTTTCCATCAATACATCAATTCAATGGGCCTGTTCTCTCTAACCACACATTTAAAATGTTCAATTAGATGCTTTGTTTATATTGGATAACAACATACAGTACAGGAAATATGTGTCTGTCCAGTACATCCAATTACATCCAATTATATCCAATTATATCCATAATAGGATAATGTAGCAGAGTTAGGTTAGACCAGACCAGTCGTTGCTGTTAGTTCAATAGATTTAGTCCATTGTTGGATTTTCTCTTTTTTTCCACAGCCAATGGGAAAAATGTACAGCGATATGTGTTTCTTCCCAGGATTCCCGGAAAGTTCTAACCTAGTAAGACAATCCAAGTTGTTTGGCATTAAGTTGTGATGATAATAGGTTTCAATGAAAACACAGGAAACCTGGACCACCTTTAACAAACGAGAACAACAAACACCTCACTGTGATTTTCACAAAAAGCTCCTAGAAGATGATTGGACCACCTTACACCAGTCAGAACAAGGGCCGCATGGAAACGTATGTCAGAACACAGGCACTTATTTGCTGTCGGCACCAACTGAACTACCGACCTGGACACTGATTGAAAGGGCGGTTCTGTAATCCGCTGACAACAACCTGACAGAGCTTGCACCACCTCTACCAGGCTAGGAAGACTCCCTTCACCCCTTATGTGTGGGCTTTGGGATTCACCTAGCACCCCCGAAGCCCTCAACTTCAACCCCAACAACAAAAAGGGTCTGCTTCATCTTTTGCTATCTCTCTATTGGTCTGCATAGAATAGAGTAGCATAAATCACACCAGGGCTCAACCCCCACCCCCTCTCTTTTCCATCAGCCCCGGATTCATACTCGTTTTACTCCTGTTACATTGTATTCGCAGATTTAGTGGCATTGTAAATAGGTAAACACAAGCAACATCTATCAAGACAGCACAAAGAGGGGGTCTGTAATCAGAGTGCCCGTGTAGCGGCCGGCTGGGGCTATCTCCATTTACCTTGGGATAAATCCATCCGTGTGACCACCTCCAGTGCTCCACCGGGGCCCTGACAAATCACCCCAGTCAGACTGGGGGGGATGCTGGGCCTTATTGGCCTGGCCTCTAAGTGGTCTTTGCCTTCAACGGAAAGGATGGGTCTTGTCAAGCACAGCCAGATTAAAAGGCAGACTCCGAAAGAAATGATTTGTTATTAGAGAATGCCCTGTTGTGAATCGCTAAGGAGGGAAACAAGTGTGTGTGTGTGTCTGTGTGGGGGCGGGGGGCTTGAGGTGCCTGCGTTTGCCAGCAAGCTTTGGAGCTTTTCTTTCACGTTTGTGTCGTTGCTTTCGTGCCGTTTTTCACAATATGTGTACCTGTTTGAGTGTGCGCATGCGTGTGTGTGTGTGCGTGTGTGCGTGTGTGCGTGTGTGCGTGTGTGCGTGTGTACGTGCGTGTGTGCGTGTGTGTGTGTGTACGTGCGTGTGTGTGTTTATGTGTGTGTGTGTGAGTGTGAGGTCTGATTTGGGGCTTTTAGTGAAGCAAAATGGGAATAATGGTTATGGGGGCCGATACAAAGTGGAGCAAAGACAGAAATTCTATCACAGTGGTGTTGATGGTGGGTGTGTGGATAAGGAGGGGTATATGTGAACATGCCGGCATCATCATTTATGGAACAAGATGCACACACACACACTAACCCTAACCCTAACCCATCTCTCCATTTTAATTTGGACTGTGCTTATGCTAACAAATATGACCTTTTTTTTTTTACCTATGTGCACTTCATTTCAAATCATTAGAAAATGTTTAATGAATTCGAAAAGAGATTTATTATCAATGTGATTACCATAGTGTAAAATAAAATACATTGTAAACAAACAAAACATAAGTCTTTAAATATAGTTTAATGTTGTGTTTACTTTCCAGTTAAATACATGAAGAGTGTACGCCTGATGACTTGTAGAATGAAATTGATTAAAAAAACAAACAAAAAAAAATCTAGAATAGTCTACGGTATGATCCCTTTCTATCGAAGGCGACAAGAAGGGATCATGTGGGAGTTTGCTTTGGGATATATGAGCTGCTGCTGCAGTGACAGCATGGTTACCAACGGAGGCTGGTTTGAGAGGAAAATAAACATTATTTCTCAGTGGTTTACCTGACGTTTGACTTTGAGCGCCGAGATTTAGTGACACTTGCTCCAAACACTCTGCGGTCACACGGCACTAAATTACTTGAAGGTTGGGGTACGCACACTGTTGTTGACAGAACATCCAAGGTGTTTTTTCATCCTTGTGGGAGTGTGTGTACTGAACGCGTGTGTGCGTGAGTCTGTGTGTGTGTGTGTGTGTGTGTGTCTGTGTGTGTGTGTGTGTGTATATGTTATATTGCCTGGTGTAGCCATTTCACACATCAGTGGTGCTCTGTTCTAGTACTCCTCCAATGGACAGGACGCCCGTTACTGTAAATACGTTTAATGCGTTGTATTTGTTTCATTGAGGTAATCCTAAATATGTATACTACGTTAGAGCAGGCCATCTGCTCTCCAGCACTGTAGCGTATATGGAGAGACACTCTCAAAAAACCACTTATGGAAGAAAATGGCTGAAGTGGGCCAAAATATATGCAAATGAGCATAATACTACTTTTACGAGCTTCGCTTCAGTTAAATGCTAAAACATTTAATGTCTCTGAAAATTATTTAATAAAATTGTTGTCTTTAATGTGCATGTCCCCAAACAGGAGAGATATAAATGTAGCCATAATGAGGAAAAAATAACTGAAATGTTAAGACGTGGAAATAACGTGTGTTAACATTTACTTAAATATATCCTTCCAAAGCTGGGCAAACATGCCCGTCGTATCAAGCTGTTTGCAGATGAAATTCACAGGCCGGGTCCAGGGCAGTGATGAGAGGAGAGAGAGAGAAAGTATTTGTCATCACCGGGTTACTGTGAGGTCTGCATCAAGGAGGGAGGTCCGTGTGAGATCTACGTGCACACACACTCACACACACAAATGCTGTCTCTGTACATTCCTGACATGCATCGCTTGACATACCATCACATACACAGTTCACACGGTGAGATAGGGAGGATTCTGCTGTCTGAAACGGTAAATGCAACAGATGCATTTTATTAGAATTTGTGTCACTCTGTCTCTCTCTCTCTGTTGACGATGATATGTACTATTTTCTTATCTTGTTAATTTCTTGTTCATGATCCATTACCTGGTCCATATTAGCAATGCTGTAATGTTTAGGCAATGTTTAGGGATCGTATATTGTTCAGTATTCTGTTATACACATTTCATTATTTAAAACATACATAAATAAATAACACAGATACATAAATAGCAATTCAATATCAGACATTTTGACTTTTGTTGCCAGTCTAATATGTTTGTGGTCAAGTGTAGCCGAGCTGTTGAATCCTACCTGAAACAAGCTGTGGGTGAAAACACACAAATATATAGCAAGGCTTGAAAAAGGCAGGATGAGAATGCCAAACTGTCTCTTGAGACGATTTTCCTAATGCTCTCTGAACATCTATTTCATTCGTTTTATTCCTCTCCTTTATCGCAAGGCCCATTCCCTCACATAACTATAACTACTAATATGGCTCTGCTGTGAACAACTGAAGGGAATTTAGCGGTTTGTTTCTTACAAGATGCAATTTTTAAGGGGCTAAATACTATAATGTCTCTTTTAGCCAAGGTAGAAACCTGTGTTTGTTTGGTGAGAAAGTCCATCCTGGGTTATTTAACCAATGTTGTACTACCCAGGCACTGGGTAAATGACACAGTTTCTATACAGTATAGGAATGAGGACCAGCTATGTCTTAGTGGCGAGCCCCACTGCCAGCCCAATGACCAAAGACGAAGGGACATGGCTGTAGTCAAGACCATCTTTGTCGAGTTCAAGACAAGTCCAAGACCAGATATGTCGGGTCCAAGTCCAAATGTGACTATCATTTAATCAGGGCTCAACCATAAGCGTTGCCAATGATACATTACATATACTGTAAAAACAATTGCTAACTTTTCGTAGGCTAATGTTATCATGCCTGTAGCCTATAATTTGTCCCCTTGACAATGAGCTGTAATATAGGAATAATAGTGACTTTCTTACAATCACAGGCTGTATCACATTGCATTTCTCAGATGAGGTACAGTAGAAATAAATTGTAGCCTACATATTTACTATACATTTACAGCATTTGGCAGATGTTTTTATATAACAGCAGAGAGAAGATAAGGACATTCGAATGAGACACTTGAGATCGGAGGTAGCTGGAGGTCACTAGTCAAGGTATAGGCCTACATATTATGGCATTTACTGTAGGCTATCCTAGAATATCTTACAGTTAGGCTATGTTAGATAGGCCTACATAACTATGGTGTGGTGATGATGGGTTATGATGGGTGCTGTCATGTGTTAGTATCCCAATGAAAATTCTAAAACATAGTTAATACAGTAGGATACTGTTATGTGGCACAACATTTTTTATTTATTATTTTGACTGGTAAAAAAAATGCTACCAGCCACCTTGGCCGGTGACTAAAAAAGTTCATTTCGAACCCTGTCCACGAGTATCTCGCAGCATATTTTGCCTTCTAATGTTGGTATGAGCGCAGCCTGAAAGCTAGTGACTCACATTACCCCTTGAGGTACAAAGTGGTATTACCAGGGCACGGAGCGGTGCTGTTAACTCTACAAAGCAGTAGCCTACATACAGGTCTTTGTAAAACTAATATTTCTTATACCTCTCTTGATAATAATCTGCGATTTTTGAATGTTTTAAACTAAAAATTTTTTCACTTTATTTCACGTAACAATTTTATTGCTCATTAATTCCACATTGCCTTTTAAGGCTACGTTCACACTGCACATAAATCTGGCCTATATCCATAATTTTTCGCCCCTAAGTGTCTCGGATCTGATCTTTTCAGAGCAGTGTGAACAGCACAATTTACATGCAATCTGATTGGAAAACCACGCCCGTATAGCTATAAACACGATGCTGATTGGAAAGTTAGTTGCTACTCGGACACATTCAAAATCATTCCGAGGCTTTTCAGACTGATTCTCACGCCGAAATTAAACTGAAGCTCTATAGCCTACTACTGGGTGGTCATATTTGGGGCATTACCAAACAAACTGTGAGTAGCTTTTATGTAGAAACCACTCATATAGATATACTAAATAATACTAAATACTAAATACACCAAATATCTCAATGCAGTATGCAGTCTGCTAGTTTACCATTCTCTGTGCATACTTCTACACAGCCCTGGCTCTGCAAATAGGAACACAAAATGGTACAGACCGCAAACAACAATATCATAGCCTTCTCAGTGCATTTCAAATGTGTGGGGCGGATCTTCTAAGAGAGCATCCTTGAAGGGAAATATTTTGATTTGAGTTCGAATTTAGTAAGCAATCTCGAGAATTATACTGTACCTTTTAAGTATGAATAATAAAAAAAGAAGGGTTACATAGCATTACATGAAAGCGTGTTAGTGTTAGCGAGAAGATCGTCCTACCATATTTACCTTGGGATTATTAGCCTATAAAATCAGAATATTTGGGCCCTCTGTGTTTGTCTGATAGCATTTAAAATATGTGAGATGTTATGTTACACCCTATTGATTACCAGTGTTAATTAAAATTTTAATTAAAGTTTTTTTATGGTCTGTTTTCACTTGTAATAATAGTAGAGCGGGAGACACCTTCGCTTCTATAAATCTTGTTTTTATTTGCACTGGCTGGCCATCAACAAATACAACTGTGTACATAAAATTTTACTAACATTGATTCTGAAAAAATTAATATTACTTTTAACACTGCAGATGTATTATTCAATTTAGAACCGCAAAGCATAAAATCCCGGCGCTATAAGTCAGTTAATGAACAGGAAAAGTCCATTACAAACCCATCAGCAGACGTGTCATCTGATCCACATAAGTGCCTTTGATAGAAGCAGAATCATTTACTTTGAGCTGCAGAGAAGGCTCCTTTTTATAACAGCAAGCGATGTATTGTGAAACCACAGTCAGTGCAGATGAATTGCTGTTTCCTGTTTGCACAGAACACAGAGAACATTATTAAATGTAGCCCAATTTCATTTCACTCTTGTGTATCTGTCTCCCAGAAAACCATGAATCATCTCCCGGATACCGTGTTATCTGGGAAAACACTAATCTAGTGATGGCTCACGGTTTATCATAAGTACAGCGGAGAAATCGATGTGCCTTTTTTCTCTCTAAATACAATCTTTTATATTATAATGTGGATAATTCAGGGCCAAGTGTAATTGGTTGGTCTGATGAATGAATATGCATTTAACATTTGCAATTTGTTGGACAAACTGTTTCTCTAGATTCTACAGCAGCTATGTTTCCTCCCACACTTTATTAAGAAGGCATTTTCTTTCATGATATGAGGTTTAAAAAAGTTCTACTGTATCTAGAGCATGTTTATTATTTTCTCCTTTTCTTATTTCTCTTTCTTTTGTGTCTGTGATACTCTAGGGAAACGCAAATGTCTTTGTTGCAGGTGTCACATTTAAAATAGTAAAAAGTGATACATTACAAAGGGACACAATATATTATTATTATTATTATTATTATTATTATTATTATAGTGTATATACAGTATATCCATATGGGATAGACTTGTTTAATTACAATAACCAGTCTAAAATGTACATGTTCCACAAAATTGCTTTTCTCCTGCTGCAAACAGCTTGATAGCTTCCAAGTGTTCGGTAGCCTCTTGCCAACCTGGATGCCACACACTTTACAGTACAAAATGGCCCCGGACCCACATGCCCTGGCTGTAGCCAGTGTAGCACTTAACACTGTACTGAGCACACACTACTGTATAGCACCTAGCACTCTTGCTAGCATTTGCTTTGTCTGTACTCATTTGTTTTGTGGCCATGTTGCTGCTGTTACTTTAGTTTAGTTACATTTGTTTGTCAATGCTCTTAATCTTGGAAAGTTATGAGTGGGTGTTTTATTTGTTTATCTTTGTTCATTGTGTTTGTTTATCTTTGTTTATTGTGTTGGCCTTGGCTGGCCAAGTGCATTCTATTTTATTGTTAACTTAAATTATTTTTTATGAGCCATTCTTACTGCACATTTAAGCCAACTGCCTAGAAAAAACATCTCTGGGGTTGTTGTAACAATTACCTAAATTGCTAGCTGAAGAAAACACTGTGACATAACAAGGAATGAGAGGAGCGCAACCTCAAAAATGAACAGAACGGAGAAAGAAAGAAAGCAAAGATGACAACAAAGGACTAAAATGAAGATGGAGCAAGGAATAAAATCCCCGGAGAGACAGTCTGTCCAGCCTGTCAGTCTGTCCAGCCGTGTGTTAATTAGAGGAATGTGGGCTCAAATGAAGAGCTGAGCCGCGTGGAGATGGCCTGCTACTGGGTAACACATGCTGCAGGCATATTGGGGTCTTTAACCCAGGGGGACCCGGTTTATCTCTCATCCCATCATCCTCCTCTCAACACTGTGTGTGCGTGTGTGTGTGTCTCTCTCTCTCTCTCTTTCTGTGCAGTTAATTTCATTTCAGGAAATGCTTAATTTCAATTTCAGATCCTATACAACATACAGTATACATATAACAACAACAAAGCATACAGTACATATGACAGAGATATACATTACGAATACACAATTGTTTTTATAAAATGTATCTATCTATCTATCTATCTATCTATCTATCTATCTATCTATGTACGTATATCTGCTTATATGGTCTTTCTGGTGTTCCTCCACCGTTATCCCGTTCAAAACCTTCACCTTTCTATCACGACTGTCTTTCCATAGCCATAGACAGACCCTCCCCCCACTACCACCACCTACACAGACACACACACATCCGCACAAACAGACACACCCACAGTGCTCTGACACCCCCCTCCCCCGGATCAAGACTCTCTGAGGCTGTGAAATGGACAGACGTCGTTCAAACGAGGGGACATCACCATGGGGACATCTTTGCCTTCCTCCGCCTTTCCCCCCCGCCGGGGTCCCTCCCACACCAGCCTGGATGATGTGTCCCTCCATTGTCTTCCAAGGGGATCACCGGGGTTATTGAGTGGCATGTTGTTTTAAGGGCTAAGCTCTGACCCAATGGCTCTATTGTGCGGACCATCGGCCCTTCAGCTGCTCACTGACAAAGGGGCAAGAGCCAAACAAGGTGGACTCATTTACAAGGACCGCAATGAGCTGATGGCCTCTTTTACCGCCGAGTGACTGCTGGGGAGCTTTGATACCAATATACAGAGAAGCTTCAAATGTGCAAATGCTAACTAAGACTATGCTAGCTGATGTTGGATACATACTGTACAAACACAGCCTACCAGTTTCATATAAGTAATACAAGTTCTTATAGTTACAAAGAACTGCACCATATTAATACGACAATCATTTATAAAATAGTCCGACACATATTTATTGCAAGTATGAATGTAGTTAATGCAAATAAATTGATCGGCATTATTTCTATGTTGACTGACAACATACCTGACACACCCGCACATATAGCGACACGTATCATAAATTCTCACATACACTTTACATGAACTGTGTCTGATCAGCGATTCCTGTGGAGGTGAGTATTGACAGGCTATGTTATTCATAGCATATTCAAGCTATTATATTTTCCCCTGCTGCCATAATGTTGCCAGCGTTGCGGAACGCATTGGTAGCTATCACTCGCTGGCTCTTTTTAAAAAACGTCCTGAGCCGTGACATTATTACCCATGAACCACAAGGAGCCTTTTCAATGACCAAACAGGGCTGGTTATGCCTTTAATGGCCACCATAATCTCCACGCTCTCTGGGAGAGACAGGGTTCAAAAGGGCATGGCCTCCTGCCCTCGCGACATGCCAGCACCATATTTTTATATGTCCCTTAATCGAAAACATTGTGTATTACATCGCAGTTATGCTTTGGGCAAATTAAAGTCACTTCATTGATTTCATATTTGTCATTATAGGCAGGGCACTCGTACACTTGCAAATCATTCCGCTGGTACGGTCCCTGAAGACACAAATCCCCCACTGTCCCGCTATATATCACCGCACATAGTGCACATACATTTGTGCAAGAGCTGCATTTCAACTGGCTTTGTTTTGCAGTAGTGTAGCACTCTTGGCTCAGGCTGAAGTCACTTTCCAGTGCTTTCCCTCGGCCCAGAGAGTCACTTAGTTCTATAACGGAATCCGCTAGGGGGAGTGTTTTAAACATAGATTTGTTGTCCGGCACTTGTCAAAGGTCATCAGTGAACTAGCCCTTCGGTGGCCATTAAGCACACAGCGACCAACTCCTTAAACTCCTCTATCATCCAGCAATTAGCGATCAGAAAATATGTGTAGTCACCGGGCCCAGCCTCTCAAACTCTGGTGATTCATAACAGGGCTGAAAGGTCACATCATCTGACATGTTAGTATTTCACTTTAGCTTTGATTAAAGATTTTTGGGAAAGATGGGAAAACGACTCAATACCAACCCGGTCCTCCCTCGTCCTCTGGCCGGGCATGGGGTTCTATATATTCTGCAGCAATCGATAGGATGGGAACTGAAGACGCTACTGCGGAGCTCTCTCAGGAGCGCAGCACTCATTCATCCATCCTCAGATCAGCCAATGCATCACGGCATTGCAGGAGCATACAAATGCAGAGAGGGCTCTCTGTACTCTCTGCCCTCTGTTTTCTACACACTTGCAAACTCGCTGTGGGTTTCAATAATGGCGGAGGATTCTGGATAAAGAATTTTCACTTTTGTGCAATTGGATGTGTACAGCAAGCGGCCTCCCAGTAAAACGTTTTGATACGGTGGCACAACGTGAGTGTCCAGATTAACTTGTGGTAAATGCTTGAGTTGATGGCAAATGTAAAAATTGTCTTTGATAGAAAGGGTGAAACGAGAGAAAATACTTTATTTACACCCAGTCATTTTTACATTTACACAGGGGTTTTGGATTATGAAATCAGTGCACTTGAGAGATGTAAACTCTGATAGGATGATTGGAATTGAACTTATTGTTCTCTGTGCGTGCTGAAAAAAATGATCCAATACACGGCCCTGGCTCCGTAAAGAGGGACATAAACTAAGTGAACACCGCTCACAACAACAAAGCCGCAGCACTACGCTTTGCTAATGTGGGGTGGCGCCGCAGAAGGCATATTGTTTAGATTTGAGCTCAACGCTTCCGAGTATTCTTGAGAAAGACTAACCCTGCCTTTAATTAATAATTATAATTAGTTAATTATTTGATTACGAAAGACAAATACATTGATGTAAACCCGTTTAGGATTTAGGGCGGTACTATAGGCAGTTGTGTATTGTACTTAATTAATATTATAACGTATTAGTCTTCGCATCTTGGAAAATGCAGAGCACCTGACAGCAGGGCAAAGCATCAAGTTCTTAAAGTTAAAGCAGGTCCTCGCAAGTCATCACATGCAAACATTCATTGCAAAAAAAAGAAAAATGCTAACACAATGTGTTTTATGATATTCACAAATAATCTCCATGTTTTATTATGCTTGCCACACATGCAGATTCTCAAATTTCTCATAAGGGGGAAGTCAACCACAGACACAAACCCCAAACATCAAAGCCATAGCTACAAGGCCTGTAAAGCAAGAACTCGTGGCAGTGACTCAGTCGCATGTGCACGCGAGCGCGAGCGAGTGAGAGAGAGAGAGTGAGGATATTATACCCTCTCTCTCTCTCTGTGCAAGCTGACCGCTGGGGATGAATGCCATGAATGTCAAACGCCCCCCACCAGGGGATCGTGGGTGATTTGTCAGCCCCTCGTTGATTAACTGTAATATGAATGTAACTGTATGCACACTCTGGGAGTTGGTCGCTGCACGACCACAATTACCTCCAGCCTGCCGTAATGGGAAACAAATTTGCAGGATTATTGCCAGCTATCCGTCTTTATTTACAGGCCCTAATGAGGCTGTGTGATACAGTAGTATGTGTGACTGAGGCCTCGATGGGCCCGAGGGCGACTGGCAGGCAGTCGCTGGTCTCGCACAGCCAGCCTTCACATGTGTAAAGTCTGGGACATGGCGCTGTCTAACTATAGCCCGACTATTTGACAGGATATGTATTGTGATTGACATGCGCAGCATGACGACCAAATAGGTAACTCAATGACCAAGTTGAACTTATACTGATACATTTTTTTAAACTTAAAATTAAAACATAAAATTAAAGTACTTAATAAGTAAAGTAACTTAATGACATAGATATGGCTGTTTGCAGGTCTTGTTATTGTGTTAAATAAGTAGCTTGCTGCTTAAAATAAAAAAGCAGAGTTTAGCAAATAAAGCACTGCACTAGCTGCACTGGAATTACATACACAGACGTGAGTGAGAATGCTAACAGCCAATGACAATTGATAGTGCCACTTCCCGAACCTGCTGCTGAGCTTACATGGGTAGATGTATCAGACGTTCAGCACAGAACAGAGTTATGCTAAACATACTGTGTTTGTGTGTGTGTGCACGTGCGTGTGCATGCGTGCGTGTGTGTGTGTGTGTGGGTGTACATGTGTGCGTGTTTGTGTGTGTGTGCGTGTGCGTGTGTGCGTGTGTGTTTGTGTGTGTGTGTGCGTGTGTGTGTGTGCGTGTGTGTATGTGTGTGTGCGTGTGTGTATGTGTGTGCGTGTGTGAAAATATGATTTTGCAAATGTAACACAGGGATGCAGATAAAGAGAGACATGGTTAGTAGCAAGCAGGTAGACACTGGTTAGACACATTTAGACAGACATGGAGGTGGGCAGGCAGAGAAGAAGGTGTGCAGACATACATAGCCATGTATGCTGGCAGTGTATCAAGACAACCACACCTCTTGGCCAGAACAACTCCAGATCAACAAGGCACAATTACACAAATATTGTTTTGGTTTGAGCGCACGCCCCATCACACTCCTCCCTGCCCCCATCTCCTCCCACCCGCATCTGAGGTCTAATTGGCTGGCACTCCTCTCTACCCACCTGCATTACTTACAGCGCTCCTATAGACTCACACCATTCTCTACCCAGCCATCCTCCATCATTGAAATATGAACATTGGGGACACTTTTGGGTTGTGGCGGTTTCACACAATAAACAAATGCAGAATCTCTAAGTTATTAATCTAAAGGAAACACTTTTAATATATATATATATATATATATATATATATATATATAGGATAGGTTTCCATAGTTTCATCTATGATATAAACAGTAAGTCCCAAAGGCCCTATATTGAATTGATGAGAGCGGAGTATAGTCCTGTAGGGGTGGATCAATCCTTCAGAAGCCCCACAGCGGCGTATTGATCCTTTTTACTGAGATGGATGCATTCTGCCAGCCTTCAGCTATAGCGCCATACAAAGGGAACTCTATTCTAAAGCACGGTGGTTA
>JAODTR010000019.1:2527501-2537665 GCA_025399935.1 Amblyopsis rosae
GTAGAACACCTTGTTTTCCCCATGTCACTTTAATTGTTCACTGTCAGGGGCAGAACAGCGGATAACAAGCTTAGCAAATGATGTCTGCTGTTGCTACACATTGATTAATATTTTACATGTTATTATCCTCTGTCCATTACCACAGCAAATTAAACTATAAATCACCCCTCCGCCAGTGTCACTGAATCATAAATTGTCTTCCCCTTTAGCGGCACGCTGCGGCGCGCCACCCCGTGCAAGGTCTTCCCTTTGGTGCGACAACAAAGTAAGGAAAGTGCCTGTGTTCTTTAGCCTGACTTATGGACTAGTCACGGTCACCGTATACATCAGAGCCGTGAAGAATGGAGAGTTTGTTCTGCTATAAAACAAAAAGAACCTCACCCGCCACAGTGTTAAAAGTTCCTCCCTGCGAGGGACTGAAGTAGCGGGATTAAACCTGATTAAACACATATTTAGACATGATTAGGGCCTATGTAGGCTATAGGCCCTAATCATGCTTTATGTTTTAGAACGTAGGCTAACCTATTAAAAAAAGCATGCTTAGCATGTAAAATATTATTATTTTAATATAGGCCTGAATTACAAAAACTAATATGTAACGTTATAACAGATTGTAACAAAAAAAACGCATTGTAAAAATGTCATGTCAAACAATTTCCATGTATTTTCCATGTCACATTTGCGGCCGCCGCCGGCAACACGCACGTCGCGGTCTCCTAAAGCCTCGACAGATAAACACCAATTCCTTATCCGTCAGCGACACCTCTGCTGGTGTTAAATGGAAATTCAGATGGAGCTGTAGATAAATATTTTTTCCTTGACTGTTTAGACCCATTTTCCCCTGGATATCATCTAAGATATCAGATGACCTTTTCTGCCCGGCCATTCCTTTTATTTCTTTTTTTTCTCATCCACCCCATTTCCAACGGTCCCCTTCCTCTCCAAATGACGACGTGAAAGGGGTCTCACAGCTAGTTGGAAATCAATTTATTCAGTGTGCCATTGCATGCAGGCAGAGATGGGACAGATATAATGACACAGCCAATTGCGTTGTGTTGGGTTGCGGGGGTCAAGTGGGGTCTTAGTGTGCCACGGATGAAGGCTTTGTTCATACCGGGTGGGGGGGCATTAGGCAGGGATTACATGGCAGGGTCAAGAGACCCCGGACCCAGGGAAGAGAGGGGGCCGTCACCTTGCTTCCCCCCAACCCTCATCATCAGTCCGAGGAGATGAGAGTGACATAAGATGACACCCACAATGACAAGGGAAGGGGGGGTGGTGCTTCACCTGCTGATGGGTGCTGTTGACCCTTCCTAAATCTCATCATCGTCGCCCGATGCGCGGAGAGATGGCGTGGGATTTTCTCTGACATCCCCGCCCCCAACCTCTTTACCCCTTGTGATCTTTCATCCAGAGTTCCGGCCTCTCTCTCTCTCTCTCTCTCCCTCTCTCTCTCTCTCGTACACACACACACACATTCCCTCTCATTTGTATACAGATGCACACGCCTCAATTTATTTATCCATCTGTCTGGCGGAGGGAGCGGATGTCCCTGCTGAAGAGGGCAATACTCACACAGTAATCCCCTAACCCCCCCTTCCTCTTCCCCCAAGCCTGTTCAGCATCTCCCAGCAGGTACAGTCCCTCGGCGTCCCCCAATGATTTATCAATTTACAATGTTTGTTAAGGCGGCTTTGCTGGCCCGTCCCAGTGGCATGTTCCTTTAGCATCTCGCTAGTCTCGCAGAGACAGCCTTTACTACGTAAAGTCTGGGACACAGCGCTGGCTAACCACGTCAAGAGCCGCACACTTCACAGGTATTTTGATTGACATGCACAACGGCCAACTACATAACTGAATGGTAATGTCGGACGTACACAGGAATTTGTTGAAAAACGTGTCAACGCAACTGGCTGTTTTCAGGTATTGTAAATCTATTAGATAAGTAGACCACGGCTATTGTGCAACAACTGAAATTAGTGAATAAAGCACCACTATTGTCGCACCGGAATTACAGATAGGCCTACAAACTTCTTGAGTGGCAGTGCTAACAGCAATGAATATTGATTTCCTCACTTCCTGACAAAGTCGGTCTCTAGCCTAAATGGGTTCTGTATCAGACGTTCAGCACAGAGTTGCTTATGTGACATATAGTGCTAAAGGACAAAAGAGGCTGAGACTCACTAGCATCTCACCAACACCTCATCCCAGTGGCTCAACAGGTTAATGCATGTAGAAAGTTCCTTTAGCATCTCACCAAACAATGTTTCAAAAAATGTGGTTGTCCTGGTTTCCCCCTAATGCTACGTGGCTGTCGCTCCTCTTTACCTCTCCTATAGCTCCACTAGGCTTACAACTTTTCCGAATTGTTGATTTATGTGGGTGCAGATTGTCAATCAAGTTTAATTGTCAGAAATATGATCATTTAAAGGCAGGGTTAGTCGTTCTTGAGAACTTTGCGCTAAAATCAAAACAATCTCCATCAGAAGCTTCACTTAGCACACTAGAAACGCATTTGCGAAGCCAATGGCATTGTTGTGTTGTTGTTTATGTTCCTATTGACGGAGCCAGGGCTGTGTAGAAGTACCAGATGTTTTTTTGGGGCACGCAGATAGAACGGTAAGCTAGCAGACTGAGAAGAGATAAGGATATTATCTTACAATAGCTGACTTTACCATTAAAGTAATGGAGACTTAGGCCGCGATCACACGTAACGTTTTTTTGGAAGCTGTCTGTCTATTTTTGACATTATAAACCTATGGAGCGGACCGTGTTTTAAAAAGCGCCATGAGCGCTGAATTTAAACGCTTTTTATAGCAGCTATAGGTGTCTTTTTTAGTTTGAGAGAAGTTCAACTTCTCAGAAGAAAACACCCTACATCATCCGCTTTTTTGACAGTTGACCAATCACAAGCGGCTTAGTGAGAGACCTGCCGTTTCCCATAACAACCGTAACTGTTTCAGCTGCTTTTTTTTCTACATGAAAAATGCCCAGGCCAGCGCTTAATCAAAAAAAGAAGTCAGGTCTGAAGGCGCCCTTAGATAGGTGCCATTGGTTTCAGCTGGGCTCGGTGGTCATTGGAGCCATGGGATGGCAGCTGCCAGGCTGGTCCTGACCCCTGACAGCCCAATGGAGTGCATAGATCTGGGGTTAAGTCATCTGGCTGGGGGTGTCTAATGGCTATAGCCTCCTTCTTCTCGTATAATTACTGCTCAGGCCGCTCACGTTTTGCTGCGTCCTCTCAGACACACATCAATCCAATCCCTTATAGGGCTGCCCTGCGTAACCTGTGTGCCCTTGGGCACTGACACAACCTACGCCCATTGGTGTATCACAGGGTTGCCTTCGTATTCCGCTCGGCTCGATCCCGTGTGAAGATGTCAGCCCGATAAACCTGCCTATTCGAAACGTACGTGATGTAGACGCATGTTTGTGTCACGACCTTTGATTAGAGATGTCATCACCTGTGTCTGTAGAGGTTAATTGATCAGCAACAGCCTTATTACAATAAACCTCTAAAATATTCTGTCAAAGTTGCTTTCACACCAGAGACCTCATAGGCATCTTGACGGTACAGGCGATTTGTGATATAGTGCTCTGAGAACCACATGTTGTTGTTTCAAGACCATTTCAAGTTAACAGCATACAAAGTGCACAATCCCTCATAGCCTGATGCTTAACATGGCGTTGTAACGTACATTTAGTTTTGTTCTCCTCATCATGTGCACCTGTGTAATAGGCTGTTTAATCATCTTGATATGCCACACCTGTCCGGCAGATGGATTCTCTTGGCGAAGAAGAAACACTTGTTTGTGGCACTAGTTGAGAGAAAGATGCTCTTTGTGTGTTTTGTTTTATTAATATAAGAACACATTTAATTTATATAATAAAGAAAATAGGCTTCCTTTTTAGTCTCACATATCACTGTAAACATATTTACACATTAAAATAACACAGGGTTGGTTCATCTATTTGTGTTCCAACAAACAGAAACCTTTAAGGTTACAGTCGTACCTTGAGTTTAATTTCCATTTAATGGCATTGGAATGCATCACCTCGTAGAGGAAGAACACAAACTTGTGCATTCCAGCCGGAGCGATCCCAATACAAACAGCTTGTTCTCTCTCAGTGGTTTGTTCCCCTGCTGTAGACATGCATACATAACTAGCCCCACCTGATCCAAATAGGTGAAGGTACTGCAACAGACCTGCAAAGGTGATAGGAATAGCAAAAAGTGCAACACCATTAAATGGAAACGCACCAAAAAATAAAGAGAGAGAATGAGAAGGGGGTGAGAGACAAAGGACAAAATGGCTGTTGTCAGCCGAGGCCCTCCGAGCTGTAACACTAACTGTAGAGACATCTTGATGAGTCAGTGTCTGTTTAAATGGCAGCATGTCGGCCTTCTCTAGCTCAGCGGTGGGGTTGACGATCCGTCAGGATTCCCGGCACATTAACCAGCTGACCCTATCATCCCTAACATTGCTCCGCCACGGAGCCGCCTGTCACTAACTGTGCCATTTGGCTTTCCAGATATCTGCCAGAGAGGGCAGGCACAGCCACCTCTTAGTGTTGTTTATTGATTTCTGACCCACCGCTTAATAGTTTTCCCAGTCCCCCTGAATGGCTTTTGTAAGCAATAGGGTTTGTACATCTCGCAGATCAATACCTTTTATATTTACAATAAAATTGAAACTGCTTCTTGGTGGGGCTCACTGCGCCTTGGCATTTGTCATCCTTCTGCAAGGGAAAACTATGTCATTATCTGAATTAAAACATTTATTTCTGATTAAGAGAGTGTCCTATCTCATTAATTTTCCCCTTTCCAATACGAGGGGAATGGAACCTTATTGATTTTTGTACTTTTTACACATCTCCACTACTGGGAAGATAATTGAGAAGTTAGCCAGAATAAATGAAGTTTCTAGTCTTGCAGGGCAGCCAATACCTTGGAAATGTAAGGTGTTTTTGTGGGAGCAGGCCTTTAATTTTGTGCTAGGCGAGGACAGAAAGACTGAACAAATTGCATTAAGGCTGGGGTCTGAGGGTGTACCAAAGCTATTTGTGTGTATCATTTTCAGAAGGGAGGGGACTCATGGCTTCTCAGCAATAATACGACTGTGTCCCCTTCACTTTGTGCACTCCAGATCTCTTTAAACAAAATAAACCAGCACAGGAAACAGCTTAAAGTATCTAAAGGCTGCTAACGATAGGCTGTCTCCCTTGGCTTATTGTTGGGGAAGACTTGAAAGACAGTAATCAATGTTTGAAACAGACCTTTTCGCACAGCAGGGTCCATTGATTAAGCATTATCAAATTAATTAGATTGAATTAAGTTGTGCCTCACTTTTTTCACGCCGAATGGATGCACACAAATGAGTTGCAATTAAATGTATGAACATTTGAATAATACAAAAATATATATAATTATAATATTATAATTAGTAATGTTATGATTAATATATTTGCAACTTCATTTATGTAATAGGGCAACTTTTTATATAGTATTTTATATATTTTAATTTTAGAAATCCGTAAAAAAATATATAAAGGCAGCATTCCTTACAAATGAATGAAAGTTAGCCTACCGTTGTGACTTTAATTTGACCTGTGTATACATATGTAAAGCAATATTTATATTTGTATTCCAGTGGAAGACAGAGAGGAACACAGAATAAATAGGATATCAAAAGAAAGAAGAAAATAGCAGGAAAGCGATAGAGTTGCGCGATCAAAATGCTGTGACGAAGGTAGCCTGCATGCGCATTATGACACTGTGGTGCCGTGGTCAGCTGCAGTTTGCACAAGCCCGTGCGATCCCGATACGGGGGTCGCAAGAAGGGTGAGTGAACACAGAGGCAGGACCTCACAAGCACTGAAAGGCCAGCGCCGGGTGAGCTCTGATGCCGCCCGATCTGGCTTCGGGGACCGAGAGAAAATGTTGTCGGACTTGGAGAGGGCATCGTCCATCACGGCCCCCCTGTCCGCCTGTCAGCCGGCTGATTGTGTGAGAAAAGAGAACGAAGGTGTGCGGGAACACCCACCCCCACCCCGCCCCCAACTCCACAGTCTATTCGGCAGAGGAATGAGAGAGGGGAGAGGGAGAGGGAGAGAGAGGGAGAAAAAAGAGGGGCGAGAGAGATTGCATTTCGTGCGTCCATCCGCTCGCTCTCTGGCCAAGCGCCTGACTGCTGCTTTCCTGCCATGGGACCCCTGAACGTGTTGATCTCCTCTTTGCAGCCCTCCCATCTCTCTCTCCCTCTCTCTCACTTTGTCTCTCCTCCTCTCTCTAATTCATCCCGCTCTCCCTCTGCAGCAAGTGTCCGTCTCCATCCTTGGACCCCGTGAAGATTGAACTCCCGTTATCCTCTAATCATGCGCCGCCCTGCCATTCCTCCATCACGGACAGGTGGATGTGAGGCTGATTGGGCGTTGAGTGAGCCGGGTACCTGCCAGCAAACTACAGCAAAACTACCTCTGGGTACAAAAAGTAGAGTGTAAAGAGTGTAAAGAGGCGGGAAAGAAAGCCGGAACACATTTTTTTGTCGGTGAGAAACACCGTGAGGGAGAAGCGTAGGCCTATATTAATTACAATAGAAATGCCTATAGCCATCATCATTTCATCTTCCTGCCCTAACTTCCTGCTAGAAGATGAAATACATCCACAGAAATTCAAGAAGGTCGTCTAAAATACACATGCAATGCGAACAGCCTTACATGCGGCTTTTAATCTAAGTAAATATGTTCCTCTTTCTCTCTACCATTTACACCAAGATTAAATGGAAATTGAGAGGAAACGGTTAAACTTTCCCTTTAACCACTCTAATTTGCATGAAGAGTAAATCAAAAGCACAATGGAATGAGGTGAAGATCTGCAAACTGAACCAGCAAGGCTCCCTTCAATGGGATGAAAATGAAAAACCCAGAACAACACCTCTTTCCATTTGTTTATCTGTATAAACGGACCCATGGACGGCCAGTAGCAGTGTGCAATGAACAGCTTAATTTGCGGATGCATTTCCATGCAAAGAGTAATCTAAGGAGGGATGGAGAAAGGTTGGGTACATTCATCACAAACACAAGCTTAACATAAGTGAAAAATTACAGGATTCCCAATGACCTTCCAACCAATCAGGCCTGGTAATTACACTCATTCATTACCTAGGAAGGAAGAGATGGAAGAATACCGAGACGACCCTTCAGGACAACAAAAATGTTTATAGATGGGAACAAAGAGGAAAATGCTAATGTCCTGGCTATCTGGCTGAACGGCTCCCAAACAATGCAGAATAATAATTTCCTTCATCACGAACAAACTGATTTGCAGTGCATTGTTTTGTGGATTCCTATTAATATTCCAGGCTTGTGATTTTTACTGTGGTGAAGCAGATTGCTATTTCAGAGGCTAGCGGCCATGTAGGGTTATATACAATGTCCACAGTTATACTGTATGCTGTCCCATTACATTATTTGATCACTGGTGTATTGCAGCAATATTAGAGCAGGGGTTCTGGTCACTGGATGTATACACCCATGCCCAAGTATTGGATGACCTTACATGGTTGACCTTTCCCAAAAAATGTAGTTTTATTTACGTTACTAATACTGTAGCTATGTAACTTAGTTTCATATTTGAACTAGCATAAAAAACTTTGCTGCATTGAAAGTGTTTGACCGGCTGTTCATTCAAAGAATGATTATTAGCTAAGCTTTGGCCATAGCAACATGCATTTTTCTAATAGCTAATAAATCCTATATATGCGTATTTTCCATGCACTCTCCACATGTAGACTCCATGCTGACTTGAAATCACAATATTGCACATAAATATCATGGCGCTGCTCTGCCATTGAACTCTTCAATTCATTCCATTTCCCAACAAGATGCTTTTCCGCAGATTATGCAGATGATAACACTTTTTTTTTTCTCTCCTCACTTTCTAGATGTGTTTCGGTGCCATTTGGAGTGGATGATGTTCTCATTGCTCAGTTTACCGCGCCCGTAATAAGATCACCTGTGGTATGAATATATTTTCTCACTGTGCCTGCGTATTTGGATTTGCAGGGTAAATGAGTTTCTGGCAGCTTCTAAGAGAGCGGGCAAGCGAGGGAGAGAGAGCGGGAGAGAACACATCAGGAACGCTCTCAGATTCACTTTGGAGCTTGACACTTTAGCGCTCGGTCAGTAAATGGCTTTTCTACAGAAGTATGTGCGCTAGGCGTGTGTGTGTGTGCGTGTGTGTGCGTGTGTGTGTGTGTGCGCGCATGTGCGTGTGTGTGCATGCGCACAAGTGTATGTGCGCGAGTGTGTAATTGTGTGCGTGTGTGTTTTGCAGACGTGTTTTTGCGTCAATGTTGGTGTGCACATAGGACAGGACCAGTTGTAGAGCCTTCCCTCTGTGTATTCTGACCTGCTAGCCAGCACCAGACCCCAGCTGTCATTATTTCCCCGTCCGTCCAGAGAGAAGTTATAGCTGGAGAAATAAAAGCTATCAGGTAGGCAGGACAACGGATAATTGAGGTGATGATCGGAGATGTTCAAAGACAATTGATAGTGATGGAGATTGGGGGGGTGTGGGAACCCTCCGGTATGGGGGCACACGGGACCAGAATAAGGAATGACACGTGGCCTAGCTTGCGCTAATGTAGTATGAAAAAAGCTAATGTGGTAAGAAAAACCAGTTTCTACCGTTTTCATGTATTTTATTAATTAACATATTTTCAATGTTTTCTCCTCTATTGCTTTACGGCAGTACTGTCCAAGGGTTAGTATTAATTAGGGTTAATTATTGTAACGTCTGAAAATTGTGGGTAGCTGTAGGGAGGGGTAGAGAACAGTGTGAGTGTGATTAGAGAGGTGTGCATGCATACACAGCACTTTTGCACTGCTGGTGTAATTCCAGACAATATCAAGAGTTTAATGAGCAGGGAGAATGAAAGCCTTCAAAACACAGCTCCAAAACAACTGCAAAGTGGGAAGACATGCCTGTTTTGTGCTTTCATTCTCAAGTACTTTTTTAGAGATATGGGTTTTCCCTCCGACAGCTACAGCGCGCTCTCTTCCTAGCATTGCCTGGGGCTTTAATAGCCCCAAATCCCCTTTACCAACCCCGCTTCAATCACACAGCAACATATTGAACCAGCAGAGAAAGCCATGACCCGAACATCATATTTCCACCTGTTCCCATCCGAGTGACAAGTTGCCAAACTTCAAAATCCCCCAGAAAACCCAGTTAAGCTAAAGCAAGTTGTAAAGGCGTTTTTCATAAGCCGAGGGACAAGGGGGAACAAATGGAGGTTATTACTTTCTTCCATTCCAAATAGCCACCCCACCACCCCACCACCCACCTCTCCCGGTCTGGCTGAAATGGGCCTGGCAACAAAAAAAAAACGTCTTCATATCTCGCATCCATTCCTGACATTGTCCCTCTAGATTTTCTATTACCCCCTTGGATCTTTTTCATTTTTTGTTTCTGTACACGAAAGCCAAATATTATCACCATGATGTCATCAGCTATGTGTACATATAAATCCAGCTCATAACGTTCCCGCATATTGTTGTCTGACTGCTTGCGGGAAGCGTGCGTTTTCTCATCAAAGTCCTTTGACGTCCTTGCTGGAAAGTTTGTGTGACTCTAAACCGCCGCCGCTTCTTCAAAGTATGTCACTTGCTCTTTTTCTGTTACCCAACTTGTATGCGAGCGGTGTGTCACCGAGGGAATCAATCTGTGGTTTGCGTCCAAGCGCGCATCACCGATAAATAATTCCCACATTCAATGCACACACTTGCACACACACAGGAACATGAGGGTGAGTATCACTTTGCTTATGAAGACATTGTATCAATAGTGCACTCATACATTTAATGATGCACACACGTTTACGCCTACTCACATTAGAGACATGTCCCCCCCCACACACACACACACGGATACCGGCACACACCAATGCTGTCACGCGGCGTCGATAACTCAATATTCCAGGTGACAGTCATGCCGGGCTGAGCTGTGCACAGCAGGCCGCTGGCAGCAGAGGACGCGATGGGGAGACACTCGGAGTAAACCGTCAGACCTTTCAATACCCAGCCGCCATCATCACGCTGGCGTTTGGCGTGTGTGTGTGTGTCTACAGTTGGTACTGTCCGCAACACCCTTCTCCCCCCCCC
>JAODTR010000019.1:2549394-2583451 GCA_025399935.1 Amblyopsis rosae
CCCCCCCCCCCCCCCCCCCCCCCCCCCCCCCCCCCCCCCCCCCCCCCCCCCCCCCCCCCCCCCCCCCCCCAGGCTGTGTGTGAGAGAGGATTTGTTTCTTGTATAAGGCTTGTTCCATTTTACTGCAAAGTGGCACAGCTCCGGGCGCTTTGTAATGATGGGTGGATTTTCATTGGCTCAAAGAACTGGCTTCCGAAATGTATTCATTAGTCCCTGTTTGGCGCAGGAGACAAAAGTTTCTTTTGAATACCATCCAAAATATGATGAAAGTGTTATACATTGTATTCCATAATCAAATGCCACAATCGCAGAATTACCAAAGAGGTGGTAATTGTTCTCAAGGGGATGTTGTGCTCTAAGTGGATCTATCAATCATTGTTATGTGTTAGTGCTTAGCGAGGTGGGGTGGATATGGAGGCTCTGCTAAACTCCTTTCTACTCTCTGAGGATAACACTTCACCCTCATGATCTTTTTCAGACAAAAAAAAACCAACAAAAGAACACAATATTATTTAATTGAGCACACACTGTATTATTTTGCAAACATTCTGTATTAAATAGACAGCCAACACAAGAAACGTTTACTAAGATACTATATGCAATTACTGAATGTCTGTTATAAAATAAATGATGCCATTTGCAGATTGCCTGCAGTCTTCTGATATATTATAACACACTGCAACACACTGCATATTACAAAGTAGTTGAGGTCCTACTTTTAATATGTAAATCTACAATATGGGATATATACGGGTACAGAATAGGCTGATGACCTGGTAGGTCTTATTTCATTTTCTTATCTCTATGAACTGTCACATTTTGGTGTGTGTGTGTGTGTGTGCGCGCGCACGCCATAGAACTATATAATACCTTGTGTGTGCACGAGCACATATTTACAGTGCATGCTCAGGCTTAACCTTCTTGTGCCTGTAAAGCACAAGAGCTACGATAAATATCTACACACGGACATTATCATCATCCCGCCATGCAGATCCCCCCATGGGATAACGGTTCACATGCGACCACGCCCCGTGCGACCGCCCGGTGGATCAAATAAAGCGCTCCCGCCACTGTTCTCCGTGCCAAAAGCCTCTCTGTCTCCCAGTGCATTTAACATACCTGCCACCCCTCCATACCTACACCCTGCCGGCAAGACGCCATCAGCGGATTGCATTTATGCAGAATGCATCAATGAACCTCTAAAACTAAGAGGCCTTGTCAGGGATCGGGAGTTGTCACAGGCGCGGGGAAACGGTTCCGAGCTGCAATCAGCCCGTAATCTGGGTATACATCAGGCCTCGGTGACATGGAAATTTCCTGCTCCTCCGCTCTCATTCTCAGAGGCAGTAATCACAGGGAGAGGCGCTCAACCCTGCCGAAAGTGTATAAATAATTTTCATTCAGACATATTAACAGTCAAAATACCAGAATTCATCATGGCGGCATGGGGCGCGTCCTACGAAGCAATCATGGCCTCTGCGCATGTTCTTTGTCTTTGGCGGGCTGAGAGACAAGGCGCAGATTACTTGCATCAGCCCTGTTTTACATAATGGCCTTCCCCCTTGGTGCTTTTAAACTTTCCTGCCGACCCATTACGTTTACCAAGCCCAGTTCCCTGCCCGTCTTTAATCTCATGCTTCTGTGGGAAGGAGAGCTGGACCAGGGTTAAAAGACCTTTTTATTAAGGCAGGCATGTGGGCCCTAATCCATCCTCCATAACCGCCAGACACGTTTATGTTCCATGGACAGGTTATGTCCCGCCATCTTAAAAAGTAAAAACTTGCCCTTTTTACCTCATTGGGAAAGAGGATTGCGGAGATGGGGTGATAGTTTGCAAGCTAGCAAGCCGACTGCATAAGCAGACCTCATGTTTCACCTGAAAATGAAAACCAGAACATAAGACATACATTGCTGTCTGTTAGCACACATCTACAAATTGCATTGCATTGTCAACAATAGCATTTTATATCAGTTCATCATGTAGGCTATACAATATTAACCGAATTGAGATTCATATTAAATCTTATACCCTTCCAGGTCAAACATGATAGGATGACACGATGGATGCCTTTACAAGCCCAGTCATCACATTGCCGCTGCACAGAAATCAATCCTATTGCTTCGCTGTGTGAGAGTGTGTATTCAGCAAATTTATGTATGCAGATATAAAAAAGGCATAATCCAACCATCCAACCGTCCCATTAAAGCACATCAAAATATGCCTTTTTTTTTCCCATGGCAGAGGAGAAAGAGGATGTTAGCACTATTCGCAGGAGGTGAAAATTAAGGCAGTGCAAGCTCGGAAGCCACCCGAGCTTGACAGGACATGGGCTGCAGTTTTATGTCATGTCGTTTATCTGCACTTTATATTTTCTATGACCGCACTGTCTCTTTCAAGAACCTTTGGAAAATACACAGGCTGTAAAAACAGCCACCTCCTTGTCGTCGCCGTAGCGCCCAAATGCTAATGTTTTTATAACAGCGGCGGCATGCTAATGATCCACAAACACATTTCCGAGCATTTCTTTCTAATTTGAGTTGAAATACCTTTTGGTGAAATGACATGAGGAGGGTCAGTGAGAGTTTAGACATTAGGGCAAATAAGAGAGTAATGAAGCTAGCAGATGAGGCCATCATTATAAAAAAGCAGCAAGGCTCACACACGGTTCTTAGATTTTTAGATAGGCATGCAGAAATTGTAATTCATAATACAATAAGTACACTTGTCTGGCCAACCTGTGAATGCCCATTGCTCTTGTCCGTTACTGCACAGAAAATAATATTGCAATGGATCCCTTTCACAAATGTGTCTGTAATATGAGTTATTAAGTATTTTTGGATGATGTGCAAATTCTTAAATGTTTATGTTGTTGACATACAGTATGGAGAATCTAGTTTAATATACAGTCTATCATATTTTAACTGCATTTGCTTTCTGCGTGGTTAGGGGGTTCTCCTCCTAGTCTCATTAAAATGCGTCATCTCTGTCATTTCTGTCATTAATAATGTAGATTTTATTTTGTACCATCTAATCAAGAACAAAAATAAAGAAGTCTGGTTTGTTATTTTAATAAATATACAGAATAGGTCTTTATATGCATCAGTATTTACACGCAAATCAACAAACAGCAATCAACTGAGCATGTGCTCTTTAGAAAAGTGTATTTGTTATTGCGACCAGAGAAGTTCCAGAGGTGAAAGAACCAGTTGTTTTTTGTCTTTGTGACCTCTGACCCCACAGCAATGACGTGCATGCATTTTCCAGTGGTCAGTGTTGTATTGGCATCGCAATGCATTGCATCGCACCTCCTGGTCCGGCTGTTGTAGTCCTTTGCTTGTTCCAGGACAGTCCTCTGCTCTGAGTTTAAAATATGGAACTGGATAACTACTGCTTCTGAAGCGGGACTGTAGACAACAATGTATCAACTGTTCATGATGAAGAGATGTGTAGAAATTATTCAAAATGTTATATGCCTTGCTTTCATTTAAATTGATATTATTGGATTTGGAATATAATCCTAAAAAAAAAACTGTATATATATATATACAGTATATATATATATTTTTTTTTTATATAAATGCAATTGGTTGTTTTCCACAAACTGCCACTGTTAACCAGCATGCATTGTTGAAAACAAAGAGCACAGACTCTCACCTCACAGAAATGGCTGTGCACGCCTGTGCATGCCGCGGCACTGTTTATTAAATTGCAAATCGGGATAGTAGATGGGAAATAGGTTTGCACTTGTCATATTCCGTCCTCCTCCTCACCTCCTCTCTCCTCCTCCTGGCCCCATTGACTGCGAGGGCACGGAGGAATTATAGCTCACTGAAGTGCAAAGTGGCAAAGCCCCGGAGATTCGGGGACACGCGGACAGTCGAAATGATGAAGTCCGGTCCAGAAGAACTGCTACTGGTGCAATAACAGCAGGAGAGGGTCACAATAAAGTTTAGTTTAATGACAAGAACAAATAACTTTAACATTTGGCTGGGGCGCTGAACCCCTTGCTTGGGGATCACATCTGATATAGCAGGCAACTGGCCGTGACTGCTGGGCAATTGTGCTCACAACACCGGCGCTAGTGATACATGCAGTGTCTCGTGGCAGGTGTCCATTTTATAGAGTTATTCAGCTGGAAATAGTGAACACTGGTTGAGACTAGGGCAGAGGAGGCCCGGCTACAGTGTTGTTACTGCACAGATGACTTCTCCCAGGCTAACAGATGAGCGCTAAAGCGGCTTTAGCCTCTCTCTGTAGTGAAATTCAAAGCTTGGAGAGGTTCCTAGAAGCAGGGCCGCTGCTCGCCTTGCTAATCGCTGCTCAAACGACAGAGTGGAAGGGGAATTAGAGGTGGTCAGCTGCTGTTCAGCTCTCTCCTCTCTGTGTGCTCAAGCTGCGACTAGCTTGACTAATAGACCCACGTGCAGCAGAACTCCAGCTTTTACCCTAAATTAGAAAATAAATAGAAAGGAGCAAGATTAGCACTGGTGATTGTCACGAATACGTGTGAAAAGAAATATGACATGAATTGAATGTAATGGTACTTTTTGTACATGTTGTTTAGTTTATGCTGTGATTGACTCTTTATTACATTTTGTTTATAATACAATATACAATCCCTCTGAATGCAGTTAAAATGTATTTCCATAATTTTGCTTTTATGGGAGGGTAAATATGATATTTGTCTCTGGTGCCTTCAGCTCTCATTCAACAACAGATGTGTATACATGCTGTGTTCATGAGAGAAATCTTTGGGAGATAACAATATTCAATCTGCAGTAACAGAACCTTCTGACAGGCTACTTAGCCATAGTGAGTAATGGAAGTTGAAGGCCCCGAGGTGTGGCCCATGGGTTCTCGGCAGGTGCTGGTCTCTAACTAGAATAGAGGAATCGGACCATAAGACATATTGGACAAACCAATGGGAGAGGATGCAATCGGGAGGTGGATGATAGTCAAATAATTAACAATTTTCCCTTACACTCGTTTGGCCACTGTTTTGTCTTGAGATAGAGATGCTTTCAAACCGAATGATCAGCATACAATTAAAGTGTGAACGCAACATTAAGGGAATCATCTTTAGAGGTTCATTTCAATCCACGAACCCTGCTGGAGCCCATTACACATACACTCACCAAAACTACCCAGAAAATTGCATGTTGACCACCCCCGCCCCCGCCAAGTCACATTTTCAGTTTACACGGACTGAAAAGACCTCTTTCAGTCCGCCTATTGTCGAGTGCAGTCCTGCTATGCAGATCCATTGGAAGGGGCCATTATCCAAAGAGAATACAAGAGGCAAAGTGAAGACAGGCTAGTGACAAATGATCAACCCCATAATAGGCTTTAAGACACACTTACCATGCTAACAACACGCCGCACAGAACGGACGCCGCGCCCCCCTGTCGAAAGCAAACAATGTGCTTCCACTTTATCACCGCTGATCCGTGTCACCGCTAGCTCTCCACAGCCATGTGGACATCAACATCACAATGCGCTGCGGCGTTGCCACATTAGCACGATAGATTATTATCATAGAAAATGTGGCACGAATCTCACACGGAGCATTACAGACGGTGTGGAAAGCGGCAAACAAATAAACAGATTAATGCCGCGCTCTCTCTCCGAGGAGCTAGTATAGGGCGCGCGGGCTGCATGAGCGCACTGGGTAGTGTGGGGTGTGTTGAATAACCTTGCAGGTGAAATGTTGTGCTAATTCGGTACAGGTTGGGCTAATGGTGGGCCCCCAGGGGCCCTGCTCTGTTGGCAAGCTGATTGGTGATTAGAGTTATAATTAAGAGCAGCTTTGACACCGACACTGTCCTCCCACCCCTCTATAAACTCCCCCGTCACCTCCCCTCCCCTCCCTCCCCGCTCACCACCACCACCACCGCAGACGGAGCCGCAGCCACCCATCTCCGTTAAAAGCCCTCCAGGCCACTTCAGGCCGCCGTTTATGGCGCTTCCCCCCTATTATCAGACAACAAAAGGCGCCCTCGACGCGCACACGCACACAAAAAAAATAAGAAACCTGCGGGAGGCCAGCTGTGCGTGTGCCGCGGCGGCGGCGGCGAGGGGGAATTCGCCCGCCCCTCTCCAGTGACGATAAAAAGAAACTTGAGTTTGAACAAAAAAGTTACACCATATTTGCTCAGACTAACTATGATGAAAGGCAATGAAGGCAAGGGGTCCTCATGTAGGCATCAATATAAATATTACTGGAAGGTCAATTAATATGTAAATTAACTCCTCCATTTAATTAGCTATTTAACTATTTTCTGAGGCATGGACATATTAAATCATGCTTAAAGACCCCTCTAACTAGCCTCCTGACAATACTGCCAGGGAGTCGCAGGCTCATAAACTACCGGCTTGACCTATAAAGAGCCCCAAGTCTGCTAATTCCATCTCAGCCTAATTTTATGACTTGCATAAAATAACCATAGTGCAGCTTTGTAGCTGTAAAGAGGATACGGGTAATAAAACATAGCCGAGGAAGGCATCAGAAATCTCCTCTTCACTAGTGTCCTCATTTATTATTCTATTATTCTTTGCAGGGTACCGAGCCCATGTGAAAGACAAATGACCTTATTATATTAAATAATTTGTGAGGATATTAACCGTTAATCACGCATAAACAGCATTTAAAGGGTATTGATTTTCCAGCGCTCTCAACAGCTTGTTAAATTTATGTCCAATAACATGATAATAGATAATCAGCAGAATGATGTTCGTTTGATGGGGGACAAAGGAAAGGTAATGGAGGGCACCTGTCTCTCTCTCTCTCTCTCTCTCTCCCCCTGTCTCTCTGATTACCTTCCAACAGCTATGTGACCTTAGACGGTCTGTGTCCATCTGCAGTGATTGACAGCGGGACGACCATCGAATGACTCTTCCACAGTCCAGGTGTTTTCATAGCCCACAGTATGTACTTCTGCAGTATACTGTTGTACAGTATGTTGTGTGTACAGTAGCTGTGGTTAATAATGCAAGCAATTGCAGCAGCAACAAACATAAGTTTATATTAATCTGTTTTTCTATATCTATGAAGAAATACTCTTAAAATATTATATTCAATTCAATAAAATAAAAAATAAAAACACACATTTTCTGTAAGTAACTGACTTTATTTCAATTATAAAAAACTTTATCTCCATTGTATTTCTACCTTTTTTGAATGGAAAGTAATTGAAGCCATTCACTTAAGATGAATGGGTGGACTTTCACGCACAAGCACGCTGACATTTCCTGGGCCATCCTGTGAGGAAACAAACTTTAAAACCAAAGAAGTTGATAGCCATGTCTGTGTTTGTGACATAGTCCTCAATACTTAATCAGTAGCATCACCTTTTGTTTGGTACTGTTGACAGCTGTATTCTGATCAGCATGATTGCTTTTTGATGCAGTATTTCCTTCCGTGTAAGTGCGAGTGTGTGTGTGTGTGTGTTCGTGTGTGTGTGTTCATGCGTGCGTGTGTGCGTGTGTGTCTGTCGGTTTTTGTGTCAGTGTGATTTCTAAGTGTCTCATGACCGCCTGCAGATACCATTTAGGTTTGAAAAAGTCCTTCAAGTTGCTGTTGGGGGGGAAGCTAGCTTGCCACAATAATAAATTTGCCGCAGGTAGCACCGAATAGCGAGTGGCATGCAAATCTGTCTTGGTGTCCCTCTGGGGCCATGCAGCTCGCAGGGGAAGAAAATGAAGCTGTGCTGCTCCCAACACTGTCTCTCTGTCTATCCTCGGCCTGAAGTTAATTCCATTGGAGGGAGCCAACAGGCCGGGCGCTGGCTGGGCTCTCCACTACAGCCATGGAGACACGTTGTGGCTCGTACCACAGATGGATTTGTGAGAGGATAGACTCACACTTCCTACCTGACACTGGCCCGGTTGATTCATTATGACAGGCCAATCTTTTATTAGCCTGGGCTAGCTTCATATTCAAATCCTATCAAGGAGAAGAAGACGAAAAAAAAGTGAAGAAGCAGAATTTTCTCTGGGTGAATACAGCAGATTTATTATGCAGCTCCGCCATTGTTGTGTTATTACCGTTGTGTTTTTGACAGATATGGTTAACAGTCTGATATCCATGTTAATACAGAGTCCTAGATTGACAGATATAAACTCACATCATTCCTGCCGGATGATTAGTTTTACAATTTACAATTTACCAATGTAAAGTTACATCAGAGGCTTCCATTTGTTAATCCAGAAATCAAAAACATCACATAAAATTGGACAGATTTCAGAATAATAAATGAATACAAGGGTGGAGAATGAATTCAGTTGTCTGGCAGTGCAGGCCTGGTTTATAGTCTGCTCTCTAGATCCAGAGTTAAAGGAACATGACAGACAATGGCTTTCCATTATTACAAGAGCGTTGTTAATAATGACCAGGCCTGCAGAGTTTATAGGCTAATGTTCAGATTTGGTTTAACATGCATTTACATTGGTCTTAAAGAAATTGTGTTATTTTCATTGTTATATAGTGTGTATAGATTTTAGGATATCGCTATAATACATTACTATAATAGATTTGTATTGTAGCTTTCTATGTTAGGAGTGACACTTCTATTCGGTGTAACTAGCAGCATGCGCTACAGTTAGCTAATCTGCTAGCTACTGCTAGAAACTAGCTGCTAGCTAGTTCCAGTATAAGATCATGGTTGTGCTGTGGTGTTGGACGTGGGAGAGGTAAACTGTATTGATCCTTATCCACTCTCATTTTTATAAGCGCCCGGCTTTTCACTATGTTTTTGGGAACCTTTTTTGATGGCCTCTGACAGCCTCTGCTGAGGGCTGTCAGAGACTATTTGACAGGCCGGCGGGCCGGCGGGGGGGAGACGAGGAGGAGGTGGAGGAGGAGGAGGAGGGTAGATTTTCAGCTCAGCGCCGTCTGGTGACAATCGGCTCAGCCTCGGAATCAATCCCCTCTGTTTACAGACCATTTCACAGCCCTTTACCTGCAACATCACTTGTGTCAGTCCCATAAACACCCCTAGATATATAATGGTTGAATTAGCATAATGGCTAAAGCAAGTTCCCGGACTGTGAAGACAAAAGGAAATGCCAACGTGTTCTCTTCACTAAGGCAATTAGAGGCCTGCTTGGCTGCAGAATCATCAAGGTCAAATGCCATGATGCAACAGCCCTCCAACCCCCATGAAACATGGAAATGGAAATGTTAGTAAACATCCACACATGGGGCTCACCTCCTAGAGCCATGTGTACGTTGGACTCAACAATTTAGAAGAAAGGGAAAGTTTGTCACCAAATATTCAGATGTTCGTTTAGTTTACTTTGATTGGTTCATCTTTAGAAAATGTATTAAATTCAAGGATTACAGACATTATGATGCTTTTTTTTTTAAACACAGAGAGACAGAATGAAAACATAGGAAATCTTTTTAGTTGACTAAGCAAAATTCATTTACTGTAGTTAACAATGGTATTGTGACGTTTTAGTAATTATCTGTGACTAATGATCGACCATTATCATGCGCATGTTTATCAGTATATCTTAAGAAGACATAAATATGAGTACAATGTATTGCACCAGCGTGTTATGCTGGCTACCTCCGTTTGTTAATAAAAACATTCAGCACATTAAATGTTACACACAGTTTTCACATGAAGAACATACAGATAACATTTACCATGCCATTATGATTATGATTATGATTATGATTTTGCACAAATAAAAACAGGATTTCTTATTAGATTAACACAGTTGTGTTCAAATAGGTGACTACAATTGAATTTGTCACAAGCCTAATGGGCAGAGTTCAATCAGATTGCCTAGAGGCAAGGCAGGGATGCTGCTGCATCTGTGTGATTTACACTTAAAGCTGTGTGCGCATACTTCTATCGCAGTTTGTGGATTCAGCCCTTTGCGACTATAGAAAAAGTGAAAGACAATAGTGCTGGTGTTAAGTAAAGGCCTTGAAAGTATTGCCACAAAAAACTGCAGAGGCAAGCAAGGCCAAGAAACAAGGGTTCATGAACACATATCATCTTATATGGCCTTAAATGGTTGGCTGTGCCCTGGACTAGATTAGCCAAGATCTCTGGCTCTTGGAAAAGTCACAGGGACCACCGATTTAGATGGACAGATTTCCCAGCATTAACCAAGGACTTCACCAAGACACCATACGTGATCATTTTGGCAGACACACAACACCGGATTGTTGTTTTAATTGTGTTTTAAGGGTTTAAATCTAAAATGTGTTAATGTCGACTATGAGCTGTATATAACCTTTAGACTGAGCAGGTCGAAAAGCGATATGGGTAGAAAACACACCTCCTACATAAGATATGTCACTTTTCAAATGCATTGTCTTATACTCTGCTATACACAACTACTGTATACGCGAGTCGTTGTGTATACAATACATCCTTAAAAACACTTTAAGATAAGCTAACACATATTGTCAAAATCAGAAAATTTGCCCTCACGGTTCCGCTTGCTGTCCGTTCTGTGTGCTTGCTGAAAGGGAACCCTGGTGTTCCTACACAGCCCGCTGTAAATGTGAAAAAGCCGCTCCACACAACACTTAATGTATACCCAGCTTTGGCAATGTGTGTCCACTGAGTGGGGGTGGAGCTTCTGAGGGGAGCACACTGTGGCACTGGAGGGAGAGGTGTTTATGTTTTGATCGAGTTCAAATACCAACAATCTTTCTCTGACTATAGGTGACTCCACCTTTAACAAATGACCCACTGCCTGGCAGGAGACCCATCCAGCTGATAGCAGCCATACTCCACCCTTATACCTCAGGATGCAGCCCTGCTGCCCGGTGCAGCTCAACTCAACTTAGCTCAGCTCAGCTCTGTGGCCAGGCCCGGATGATAAGTCACCCCGCCAGCCAGTATTGATCGGTGGTCCTGGAGGCTTATAAAGGCGAGGAAGGAGGTGACTGATTGTGTTTTACAGAGAACATTATCACTCTGCTCAGTGCGGGAGGGCCGGCGGAATTTCCTCGCACAAGAAATGGAGACCACCAGCCAGTCAGGAGTATATGACTTGACTCAGTGAAGCGCTAAGTCCAATTTGAAAGCCAAATTGTGGGGCTTACAACAAAAGAGGAGGGGGGGAAAGAGAGACGACAACATTTTGCCTGGTGATTTTTCTCTCTTAAGTGTTGACCAGTCCCTACAATGCCACCTTTCTAGTTGCTGCGTTTTTCTATAGATTCATAATAGCGGTGGAAAAAACGAATTGCAAATTGTATTTTCCATTCACAAGCAGACAAGAGAGGCCCACTCTGTCACCGCAACATCATTTCCATTCATCTCCCTTTATTTAGTTATTTTCACTGCATCGGTGGGAAACGGGTCAGCCCGCGATGACTTTGTCAAAGATACAGGCTGGCGTGGAGACCACCAGGTATCGCTGCGCATTTACTTGTAAGAGCAGCAAAAGCATGAATCTGCCCACCATTTTACAAACATTAACTGTTTTTTTACAGTTTTATCTTTCTTAGCGATGAGCACAGGTCCTGAAGCAGGAATGAGGGGTGGAAGGGGGCGGGGGGCGGGTGGATGGGTTATCTGATGGCGCTTGCAGATTAAATGTGGATCAGGGTTAGAGCTGGCCCTGCTCTGGTGAATGCCATAATCCACAACTGAAGATGATCTTGTCGGCTAAGAAATTGCCTTTAGCCGACACGACACAGCCGTTGAGTGAATACACACCTTCTTTCAACCGCTCTCTCGCTCTCTCTCTCTCTCTCTCTGCCTGTCTGTCTTGGACTCTCCCCTGGTTATCGCAAACTATCTCTCCTCCCCTAGTAATCAGGCAAAGGTCTCAGACTCTAATAGACTCACAGAAGCTTCCCTATCAGCCAGGTGCAATCTGGGGCTGCCGCTTAACAAGGAATTAAACATTGTTCCATGCTGCTGCCGGCACTTTAATTGATTGATGCTAAAAGTTTGGAAAATAAAAGCCTGGTGCGTCGGGAGCCGCGCTGCTTTTTCCGGGGGTTCCTGACGGAGCCCTCACGGAGCGGGGCCTGGGATTGGAAGTGGCAGCTCGCATTTTCGGCATCAGCCGGCGCTGTCATCTCGACGCAGCCAGGGAGGTGTGTAGCCTGCGTGCGTGTGTGTGTGTGTGTAGTGTATGTGTGTGTGTGTGCGTGTGCGTGTGCGTGTGTGTGCGCGCATGCCTGCCTGCCTGCCACATTCACATGGAAAGCAGCGGCTGAAAGACACATGTACTCGAAATAAGGGAATCAATAGAACACTTAATGAACAATTAGGGGAACAGCTGTAGGCCTGTCAAACACCCATCTGTACAAATATCTGCCGTGAGAGAGGGAGGGAGGGAGAGGGGGAGAGAAGGAGAGAGGGAGAGAGGGAGAGAGAGAGGGGGAGAGGGGGAGAGAGGTCTGGCAGGCTACTACACTCGCTTCAGGACGTATACATGAAGCCCCCCAAAGCACCTATCTGTACACATATCTGCTGTGTGAGAGGCAGGGAGGGGGAGAGAAGGAGAGAGGGAGAGAGAGAGAGGGGAAGAGGGGGAGAGAGCATAGGGGTGAGGGAGGTCTGGCATGCTACTACACTCACTCCAGGACGTATACACGAAGCCCCCCCCCCCCCTTCTCCCCCCAGTTCCCCACCGCCTTCCCATCAGCCACTGCTTCCCTCTCTAGCCCTTGTTTGTTACCCTCCCCTCCTCGCCGCAGTGACAGCCGGGGTCCTACTTGGCTAGCCAGACGTCCATCTCCCACCAGCCCTCACCCCCATTAGTACCGCGGGCCGGTAAAGACATGTAAATGGCCAAAGCCATCCTTCACGCTCGTGTCTGAAGAGGAAAAAGGGGGGGGGGGTTGTCGATAAATTTGACACTACATGGCATTTAATTAAAATGGCCGCCGGAAGCGAGGCAGTTTGTTTTTCTGTGCGGGACCCGGCCGGCGTTTATTGCTCAAATGAATACATAAGTGTATTCATAAGCACCCCAATGCATTACATCTACCCCGCCCCTTGGAACACAGGCGTGGAGGAGAGGTGGGGTTTCCGCTTCAAGGAGGCCAGGCCTTTCAACGTTACGGCGCTGAGCGAGCACCGCAGACAGACAAAATTAATATCTCGCCCCCCCCCCCCCCCTTTCCCAAGTGACTTTTAACGTATTCTTGATGCATAAAGAGATATCCCTCCTCAAACAGGGCACTGACAAATGGATGTCGGCCGCAGTCAGTCCGTCAGATTTGCCTGTCTCTGACAGTGGTGACCTTATATGCCAATCACAGGGAAAAATAGTCAACAGTAAACTTGGATGCCGAAGGAGCTCTGGGATAGATAGGTTCAGCCTTCATCTGGGCGGCTGACATTTTTACGTGTAGATCAGCGGGCTATGACTGACGTGTATTATGGTTAACTAAGCACAGATATCTGAGGGCAGTATCAGAAGATGGGCAGAGTTTTATAATTGACCTTGTAAGCCTCTACGTCATTCTTTATTAAAACTTAATTTAAAGAAGAACAACCCCCGACTCTCTCTCTCTCTCTCTCTCTCTCTCTCTCTCTCTCTCTGTTGCTCTCCTTCTAGTCATAATGGATTAGATTGGAATCCATTATGTCTTCCACACAAGAACAAAGTAGGACCCAGGACCTGCTTAAAAATATATTTTTAGTACTGAAAATTAATGTGTTCACACAAGCCACTGAATCATTTTAAATGTTCTTTTTTAGTATATTAGGTATATGTGTTGAGAAGACTTATATTTCAACAGCACCATGGCCCAGCAATGCGAGAGTAATGGCTGTGCTAATTTATTCATGATTATAGCTGTGTCTTTAGCAGTGTTTTTCCTTGTGGTTGTTATTGTACTGTTTTATGGTGTATAACCTGTGTTAATATCATTGTTTGTTGTTATGCTGTTGTTCTGGCTATATTTTTGCCTTTCATATGGTGTATATGATGACAAGGGAGATGCCAGAGTGTTATTGATACTGCTGTTCGGCCCACTAGGGGGCGAACTTCAAATGGTTTAGTCAGAATGTTACATGCAACATTCTCTTAAGCTACAAAAATTAAGCATTTAATTTTTGTAACTAACAATTAAATATAGTAATCATTCCTGCTAGGATGAATACAGTGGGTCTAAATGACTTTCTGCCTCTAGATGTGATACTAGAGCTCCAGCTGGCCAAAAAATATTTATTTGTGTGCCACACACACACACACACACACACACACACACACACACACACACACACACACACACACATCATTAATTAGCATGCATGCACGGCCAGACCAGAACAAAAACCTCGGATTACAACACACAGAGGAAATGTGATGCAGTTCTATGCTCGGGACGCAAGCACTGCACTCTATCTTTACATAGAAAATAGTAAAATATCATATACCTGTAAAATAATACAGCATTAAGGATTTAGGCAACATACGGGCAGGTTAGCTCGCCCATTTCGATGACCGTATCTTTATGCGAATGTAGGCAACAACAGTAATTTGTCGTGGCGTTTCACCACATTGTCACGACAGTTCCACTTATCTCGTCGCTCTGCTCTCCATTCCTTATACACACACCACAGAGCTCAGTGTTGGACAATAGTCCAATGCTAAATAGTTTAAAAAAGTAAAATAAAATATAAACGCAGAATGATTATCATGCGTATGATTTTTTTTTGGCCCATTCTAATTTCTGGAGTATTAAAAGGTGAGATTGCACCATCAGGTTGACTCTGAGCACAGGTGCTGATTAAGTTGATTCACTGAGGCAATTACGGCTGGATCCCCTTTAATTACTGTGGGTTTTATTGCGACTGCGTGATAATGACGCACGTGCCTGCAGGGGTGTCAGACAAAGTAGAGATGAGATTGCACAATATTACACACACACACACACACACACACACACACACACACACACACACACACACACACACACATCTACACATCTACACACCTCTGTCTCATTCTCAATTTCCCTCGAATCATTTGAATCAATTCAGCTCAACACAGTTTATCTCCGTTCAACGAGCTTCACCGGCAATGACCTAATACTGATCATCAATAATTAATCAAATACCAATAATAATGCCTAGCCCTCACTGAACCAGTTCAGGTTGGAAAGTGTCCCAATTAATTAAAACACCCTTATCAGCTACATATGATATGGACAGTTTTATTTAGCCACATTTCAGTCTCGAAGGGCTGCAAAGGCTCAAATGGAAACAAACAACACCCCATTAATTAACCTACTCCTCCTATGTGGGCATATATACATGTACAGTATGCCTGTCTGGCCTAGTATTAGGTACAAATGTGATATTCTCTCTTTCACACACACACACACACACACACACACACACACAGACACACACAGAGTGTTAGCATACTGTTTACGGTACAGATGAGTGAATTAGACACCCACTCTCCAAACGAGCTGAGCCTAGTCTGGTGTGTGTGCGTGTGCATGCACAGGATAAGGGTGTGTGCATATGATCATTGATACACACACACACACGCACACACACACACACAAAACTCACACATTTTGTTGATGTGTCTTGTGGTGGTCTTTGACACACCAACAGACACTTGCACCCATCTTGTTCACCGTCAGCCCAGTGCAAGCACGTACACACACACACACACACACACACATACCCTTGCCAGCCCACTAAAGGCGTGCAACGAGAAGCGAGTCGACAGCTACACAGCAGGTAATATCCCTGCCTTCAAACCTGCTGCTTGCTTCAGATGCATCCACTTAGCAGAAGCTGACAGAAGGCCGGCCATGCCTCAGAGGAGAGCGGAATGAGGAATTTCGGCGTTCCTCCGCATCACCCCGGGGACGCCCCCCCCGCGCCCCCCCCCCACCCCCCTCTTCCCGCTTCCAGAGGTGCTCCTGTCCCCTAAAGATTCCCCTGTCAACCGGGAAAGGAAATCAAAAGCAGAAGTGGCACACACATCCGTTATCTAAATGTTAACTCCGGCAGCATTCTGGTTGTCACAACCAGGTGAGGTTAACCTGCGCCAGGCGAGAAGCTTTGCTTTTGGCTGTTGCCATGGTAGCAGCCCCACCCATGACCAGGAAAGCTTTAATATCAAAACAAATGGCATAACATACCAAAACTATCAACTATTATGGAAATTGACATATTAAACACACAGTTGCCTTCCACTTATATAATATTAATTAGGTTTATAAGGTTACCATTGATAAATAGCTAAAAAATGAATGTATAGCTCAAGTCTCAAGTCTTCAAGCATTTAATGGAAACTATTAGTGAAATGTGTTAATAACTGGTATAAAGTGTGTCATGTAGGCTAATATTCAAAGCAAAAATGTGCCTACAAAATTAATAATTTGTAGTACACATTCACACAACCTGCCTCAAATACATGACAAACTATAAAAAGCTAGACGGAGAGAACATATCCTCGGATATACCTCTGAGCTTTTGCGACACATACATGCATACATATTACATTATACATACATTTTAATATATTTTAATTACACTGGGCCGCAAGGTGAGGCCATAGTTTTGAAATATGGGTTCTGGTGTGACAAACCGTAAGAGCCCTCTGACCTAGTTTGTCCAGTAGCACCGTTGAAGCCCTGTCCAGCGGGGGTTTAAGAGGCGACCATAAATCACTCCACCGACGCGACGTCGCTGCTTGGCCCCCGGCCGGATCAGATGATCTGCGCGACGCAATGTGCAACGCAGCTCTTCTTCAGGAGAACCCCCCCCCCCCCACACACACACACACACACACACACACACCATTCAACAGACTGCATATTTTTGTTAGGCGATATATTGTCCCAGAAATAATTGCAATAAACGTCGTCAGGGTCATGTAAACAATGTCGTTCCGCTATTGTCATGTGGCATACATTGTTCATTAAGATTGGTTAAACCAATTTCATTGCTGGGCTAAGTATTACAAATGAACCGTGAAGCGAGGAAAATACTGTATATTCTTCCAAACGTAGTTGGCTGGAATTATGCAGTCGTCTGGAAAAACACCTATTCAAACCTAGAGGGACACTTCTTTCACCTGTCGATGTCTGTTCCGTGTGTGTGCGTGTGTGTGTGTGTGTGTGTGTGTGTGTGTGTGCGTGTGTGAAGCGCAGGCAGGCAAGAGCACAGGAGCAGCACAACATGGCTAACTTTCACACGTCTGCAACACTCATGTAAACACAGGCAATGGTAATGACGTCTGAAAAATGACTGAGGTTATGTCCATATACTGCACGATAAGTAGCTATAGTATTTATCGTGACATGATATAGCCCAGCCCCCAGAGCAGGCATCGGACTTCCCTCGACCAGGCTCATTGCACGGTGAGGCTTCAAAGTGAAGGTTTACCTGCTTGAAGACGCTGCATGACACTACAGTACACGCATAAGGATTGGGTGAGGACAGCCCCTCAGACATAAATCTCCTGGAGGATCCCCGTAGCACCTAGTGAGTGGACCGGAATGGCATGTGTGTTTGTGTGTGAGACAGTGGCAGACATAACATATACTGTACAATAACAGTACTCAACACAATATTACACTAAAAAGAAAACAAACAAAAAAATAAATTAAAGACTGTTGATGGCTGGCACTGCTCTCCACTCCATCCATGGGTGAACTGGATATGGCGCTTCAATATGGCGCCCATTCATTTAAACTGAAACTGCTCAGTGCACACGCCAATATGGGTGGAGCCTAATCAGAGTTTTGGAAATGTTTGGAAAAAATTTGCATATGTACAGTAGTCACCTGGCAAGACTAAAAAGATTTTTAGATCATGTTTGAATTGGAAGTTCACAAATGCTCTCTATAGTGCTGAAAGGCTTACACAGTTCTTTAGCTCTGCTCTCTACACTACAGCCACGCCAGAGACCCAGTATAGAGGAGACACGCCACTTATGTCATTTTTAATGGAGCTCAATGGGAGAACTCTGAAACGGCAAATGTGGCATTTGGTGGAACATATCAAGAAAACAACCCATAACAATCCAAAAGACCCAATTGTCTGCTTTATAACTGCCAAGCATGGAGCTATTTAACCAATCATGTGGTTGCATTGACGTAAGCCACCTGCCTATATGGTCTTCCTAAATAACTGCCTGGGCGTTTCAAAGATGGCTGCGAGTGGCGAGACATGCCTAGAAGGACTTTGGCCATGTACCGCTGTGTGCACAGTGGGTTTCAAACATAAACAGTGAGCCAGGGAGGTAATTTGGAGTAACGTTGTAACGTTGTTGAGGAGTGTACCTTTAACTCACGTCTGGGCTGTGCACACACACACAAACACACACGCACCCCAATCCCCAAATCCACACACGAGCACACACACACACACACACAAGCACAATCAGCGTGTGTCTCACACACCCTATGCCTTTCCCTTCCTGTTAGATCTAATTCCACTGGATGGTGTCTAGGCCATCCATCAAGCTCTCATCTCAGCTAGAGGAGCTCCTGCTCGCCACAGAAGCAGAATGGAAGACCATTCCTGGTTTATCACATCTCTCTTCTAATCAGTTTTAAAGGCCAGTCATGGAAATTAGTATTGTTTCATATACTGTATGGAACGCATAATGTAAGCGCTGAAACTACTGATATATTTTTTAACCTCGCCACTGGTTCAGACCTACTGTACTGCAGACAATGTGGCAACTTTCATCTTTTGACTTAGAAAGGAAATAGCAACACCTGCATGTAACAATCAATGAACAAATAAAAAAACATCCGGGAAAGGACATGTAGCTGATTCAAACTGATAGCAGGATTAAAATATTCAACCGTTGTTTTAATAACAAGATGTAGGCTACAATATCATTTTTGAAAAGGCCCCAAAAGCCACTACAAAAAAGAATTAAGCTTAATTCGAGAACTCAACGGTTTATTAATTTAAAATAGCTATTTTATTTATCTGTTGAATTCGATCTATGCTTTTGCTTGTAAAAAGGCACAACATATTCCCTGGCAATGCTGAGATAGACCAACATGAAAACAATGGTATACTTGGTGTGATACATTCTCACCATAGCTCTAAGTAAAGATTTATAGACTGAGTAATCCGCAATTCAATCAGATTGGCAGCTGTGTTAAACAGGCACTATATGTATGTATGTATGTGTCTCTGTGTGCGTGTGTGCGTTACAGAAGAAGTGGGTTGTCTTGCTACAGTATGTAAAGCCACCACTACTCGCTTATTACTTTCCCCCAGAGCCTGAGAGTCATTAATCAAATATTCATACATCCCTGTAAACACATTGAGAACACAGGCAAGCCTCATAGCAGCATGTGCCCTCAAGCACAAACGCTCTTTCATGTTTCGGACACACACACACAAATAAACCCCCAAATTCCCCTATCCATTTCCCTTGCGGTGCTCTGCCAGAGACTCTTCCTCTTCCCAGCAACCCTTTCTGTGTTTTAAGGCATCAGAATGTAACCGGACATTCGCCGCTGAATTGCTGATGTGCCAGATTTGTCAGACCGACCGTCCCCTAAAAACAAGCAAGCGATGAACCAACCGCCAGATCAAACAGCAGACCTAAATGGTGCCTTTATCTTGCCTGCAGTTCCTGCCCCATGTTTGGAGCGATCGGAAACACTGGGATTCTTCTTCTTCTTCTTCCTGCTCAGTGTCCATCCACAGTCACCCTTGCCCTGGCACAATGACAGAGAGGCCCAAAGCTAGGCTCATCATAATACAAGAATTTGTATTGTATGGGAAAACAGTCTGCCATTGCTCAAACCAAGGGAAGGGGGGTAACATACAGATTATCCATGGCAACAGAGCGCTGCACACAAGGATATTTTCTTTTCCTCCGCAGGCGAACACAATCGCTGCCTGTGTCACTGGGTCAGATATTTTCCGGTCGCTGGTTAATGGGCTGTAGAGATGGTTAGCACGTACGATTAGTTTTAATCTACTACACTGTACTGGCAGAGAAAAGGATTGAATACATTTCAACAAACCACTGAGGTTTGCGTTTATAGGATCGAAAATGAGACAAACATATATTCTCCACCCTCCCATACATCTAGGCAGTTTAATTTCCTCAAGTGGAGCAAAACGAAACAAACCGATTAAGAAATTCCAAAACTTTAAGTTTATTCAGCATTCGGGGACAGCTGTGGAAAAAAACATCAATATTTTGTATTGCCAATGTATTTGTTGCAAAGATGAACACATACATACATATATACTATATACACACACACACACACATATATATATATTATACATACATACATACACACACACTGTATACATGTTCTTTTAATCAATTACTACATAAATACATTTCAATTACATTACATACTTGTTAGACCTAATCACATCATGATTTATTGCAATTAAATGGGTTGGGACAGTGTAACTGTTAAACATAAAGTCAATATAGATTGCAGTGCTGTCATTATTAAAATGGATGGATATAATTACTAAAATATATATTTGATGAGAAAAATGAAATGTTATAATAACGTGTTAAAAACATTGACATTTAAAGACAACATACAAAATTAATAACTAAACTTTATTAAAATGCCATATACTGCTATTTTCTGCACACTCTCATTGGCATAATCACAGAATTGGAGTGTTATACAGGCTTTGTATTTTTCAGCCAAAAGCACCTTATTCTTAGAGAACATTCACTTTTTTTTTCTCCAAAATGTACCACCTGACTTGGTGAAAACACACACTTGACTTACTAAGACAAGCAACATAAGTGTCCTTCAGAACCTTTAAGGTTCAGCGTTTGAGGCAAAACACCTCAGTATGTTACAATTGGTTACCATATGGGAAAAGCTACTTGTCTGAATGATTCCAGTGACACCGTGAGCCCTTGCACTGTTTATCGTTTAGCCTAGGACTAATAACTAATACTGGTAGCCCTGGCTAAAATGTTCTTATTCTAATAAACCTACTAGTTCTACAAAATAACCTGTAGTGCTCTTACATCCAAACCAACTACATCATCTGCAACATTTAGCATTGACTTTTACAAAGTGCATCAGAGCACAATGTTAATGTTATGATATGTATGTAGAGCAAAGCGATTGCTGGGCTAGAGCAACAAATCTGGTGTGCTTAAACAGTCCTTTTCAATTAAAATGTCAATGTCCTTTACCTATTTCTGCTTTTGCCATAGGCTAGCAGGGTCTTGTTTTGATGTGAACGTACACACAGGAAACACAAATGTCAAACTAACCTAACTAGCATGCATGTGTAAGGGGCACACCAGCACAACACAGAGCGCATCCAAGCGGTGAACTGAAGACTTAAATGATTAAATTGACAAATCTAGACTCTTCTTGTGCTGCTGCCCCTTACAAACTACTATGCAAAGATGTTCCTTTCCATCACTTGAGGTGAGCCATTAAAATCAGCATGACTGACAGACCTGCCAATACATCCACACACAATGTCCAGCAAGGCTACAACTGTACCGGTCAAAAGAATAACTAAAATACAATAAAAACAGACCCTCGTCGCACTGAAATTGCGCTGTCCTGAAATGTCCAGGACACACTATTCACCGTATATGTGACCTGCTCCATGTTCTGGTGTCACAGTAAGGCGTTGCGTTTTTCAGACGCCAGGCTTCGGGTAGTGCACCATTTCCAAGTTCTCTGTTCTGTAGGACAGGAGGTTTGGCTGCCGGGGGCGGCAAACATTGCCGTCAGAGCAGAACAAAGTCCCCAGCGCTGGCAGCTGCTCTCCTGGGGTCACGGATGAAGGGCCATTCCCTCTTCTCGGGGGTCAGGCCCGCAGACAGATCGTAATCTCTGCCGTGACCTTGCATGAAAGTAAATGCTGGGTACTTCTCTCTTGCTGAGGGTTGCAGCACCTGACACAAGAAGCGCAGGTTAGCCCTTCAATTATAATTCAATTATAATTGTTGGCGTGTTTAAAAAAAAAGGACTATGCATGTATTTCACAGTTTAAATCAAATTTAGCTCGGTATTTTAACTGAGCAAAACACAGACACAAGATTACTGAAGCCAGACAGGTTGCAGGAGAGGGTTTTACTATGCACACTATTTATGGCTAAATGGTGCCACCTGCTGGCCACTTCCCATTAAAACGCAAAGTACATGACTTGAAAACATCAAGGTGTATGCGCCAATTTCCACCCAAAGCATAGACTAATGTAGATGTCAGCATTCAGTCTGTTGTTGTTTTCTTGCCTTAGACAGCTCCTGTCTGATTCTCTCATAGTCCTGGATGCTTCTGGAATAAAACCCTATTGTGCAACTTGGGTCCATCTTGCTGAAAGGCATTTTTTTGGGTGACGGGCAATGGTACGACTAGACAAAAAGAGACAGAATACAACTTTATTTACAACATTGATACTAAAAACAGTGGGGCACAAAGCGACAACTATTAAATAAGTTGTGTACAATTTCGCCTCCTGCACGATTTGGAAAATGAAATCCCATTTATTTGCATTCAAGGCGCACATACATTTAAAAATGTAGCAGGCCATGTTATATACTACACCAAGAGAAAGCTGCTCTGGGGTGTAGCAGAAGATTATGCTTTTAATGCGTGGCTGCTGAAATATTCAGGCACACCGCACCTGATCCTGAATTTGCTATATTTCTCTAAAGCGGCAGCTTCACATCTCTGAGCAGCAAATAAATCAACTGCAAGGGACTCAGTAATTGAGCAGAGGGCTGCTTTAAGATTCATACCCTTAAGTACTAACAGAAACTATTAAATTCACATTACTGGGGGGGTGGGGGGTGACAGTCAGCTCGTCTGTGTAATTTCACATTACCTGAAGAGGGAAATCGCTGGTGCTGACATCCACAAAAGACTGACAGTAATGAGGGTCCATGTAAATCAAGCTGTCATCTACAAGGACAAAACATAAGACAAGTTATTCAAAAACATCAGATTATTAGAAAAACGCGCTTCTCTCCAATTTCTATGCAGAGCAGCTCAAAGTCACCCGGCCAATCCACTGTTGGGATTCTTTGCCTCAAATATGCCTCCCAGAAGGTTGTTGCTTTTTAATATCCACCAGGGCGGATTAAATTCCGCATAATCAGATGCGTTTGTACAAGCACATTCTTTACACCTGCAAAAATACAAATAAAAAAAGGGGGGGGGGGCTGTCATTTAATTTGTGTGCGGGGGAATTACTTTTACAAACACGCAATTATATTCGACCATTTGCATATGATGAATGCCGCGCTGTGCAGCGCCGTGGCAGGGAGAATGTATTGCTTGGCATTTAGCCGTCATCCGCCACTGTATTTCAAATTGGCAAAATGTAAATGCGTAAATATTGACTGCCAAGATGTACAACTGAAGGTTCCTTTCGGCCTCTGAAGGTGATGGAGAGTGGCTCACTTTGGGGGCACGGGATGAAATTTATGCATGCCTCCTATGGAAATCAATTACAGCCCACAACTTGGGGAGTTTTCTTTTTTTTTTTTTTAAGGCGTGATGAATGGGCGAGGCTTTGATGGGTCACAGGGAATAAAGTGAGCCCTGCTTCATTCGCCTTCTGTCTCCACTCCTCCCTGCTTGCCGTGCGCAAACAGGAATGCATTAACTCACTTTGTCTCTTCATACGAGGTGGGTATATTATGCAAAGTAATATTCTTGTAACACCAATTTCTCTCTCTGTCTCTCCCCTCGTTTGTGCAGGCAAACACTAACCTTGAAACCCTATGAAGTAGCAGGCCTGTTTTGGCTTCCCTCCGATGATGCCAATGCAGTAGTCCAGACTCAGTATGCTCTACGTTCGTGGTGACGGACGGACAGACAGACAGACAGACATGGAAACAAGACAGACACAAAGCCACACAGTCATCAAACTAGGATAGGGATATTTATTTACATGTCTCCATGTAAATGAATATGCAGCATGTTAATGTCTGTTGTATAGCGATTTACTGGTAGTACAATATGTATTCTGAAGTAAATGTATTGTTGATTAATTCAGGTTTACATTTACTTTTTGAGAAAAAAAACTAATGTTAAAAATGTAAAACATTAAATTGTATAAAAACTAACTACATACAACCAGTATGAAGTTGAGAAACAAGTTAAAGGCAGATGAACACGGGCGTCAACGAAAGTTAAATACCGCTTTGAAAATGATCCATAAACCACTGTCACCTTTACGAAGTTAAAGTAGTCTGGGTTGGTCTTCTCCCCGCCCAGTCGCATGGGGATAAGAATGATGACAGCCTGGCTGTCCGTGGAGGCAGCTTCCTGCCTGTTTGGCAGGGGTTGGAGGCCTGTTTCCTTGGCGGAGGCCCGCCCCGCCCCCGGTGCCATATGGCTATCGATGACGTCGGCGCTGTACACTGTCAATCAATAAACCTAGGGTCAAAGAGGGGTCTGTCTCTGTGTCTGTGTGTGTGTGCTCTATTGACCCGTCAATCTGTTCCACATTACTCAGTGTGTCTGTTAACAATTGGGCCTCCCCGCCAGTGAGTCATTAAACCACTGTCTGTGTCGGACAATATGAAATACAAGAATGCCTTATCAAAACCCAGGAAACTGAAGATGGAGTGTGTGTATGGTAGTGATTTAGGCCGCGTTTACTGGGATGTTTGCTGCACAATAGACAGGGCAATGCCCTTCCCGTCTCCTCACCCAGGTTCCCAGCCGTCTCCCAGAGGTAGGAGAGCTGCTAATAACAAGCGGCCAGTTCTGGCCTCGTGCCAAGACAGCACAATCATCAGTCATACCTGTGCAGTCTTGGGAAACATAGGCAGTTATCTCCGCCAAGCCCGGATCAGATGCCTCCTCTACAGCTTTCCTAAAAGGCCGCGTCATAGAGGGAGGAGAATGTGAGAGAGAGAGAGAAAGTAAGAAATGAAGCGAATTAGAAGAAAACGTTCTCGGAAGCTTTCAAGAGCTGAACTCACAATCTAAACTGGAAAAATGGCAGATGACCTAATTTCCCATTGGGGTCAGAGCGTGTAGAAGACGTTGTTCACGCCGACATATGAAGCGGCAAAAGTCAAATGACATCATTAAAATGTATAAACTTAATGTGGTTTGGTAATAAAATAAAATAAAAAGCCTTCTATAAGCTAATAACACAATAATAACACCAGCACGGAATAGGCTAAAGCCTTCTTCATCGTGACGTGTCCTCCAGAAGTGACATACTTGAGGATGTAAGCCACCACGGCAGGCCCATACCAGTCCCCCGCTTGCTTCCCCAACACCAGGCCCGACCGCACCAGCCTGTGGAGGCCCAACTGGGCTGAGGGAATGTCCCCAAACCAGGACACCAGCGTGCGGTGGTAAGCCTCTCTTAGGTGGGTGTCTGCCTCTGTGGCAGCTGCCTGGGCTTGGGCCTGGGGCTCGGGTTTGGATGGCCTAGGAGACCCCTGTAAAGACGCCTCCAGGGATGCAACTAGCCACTTAGCTGCGCTGGTGGTCCAAGTCTCCGTGTCCAAAGGCTGGAGGGTTAATGCCTCTGACCAGGTCCAGTCTGAGGGGGAAACGGTTACAAACAAAGCTTTGAAAGATTTCGAATATAGGAGGGGGAATACACGTTTATGAACATTGTTGGTCTACAAGACATGAGACTATAACTGATAACTAATAGTAAGTTAAAAAGCACGCTATTCAACTTCCAGAATGACATGTTTCCACCCAGAGGGCTGATTATATTTGAACCACAACTGCAGTGCACACACAGGTGAAAATGGCGGTTGGAGAGGATGGAGGAGTAGAGAACGTTGTGAGGCTACGCACACTGTAAGGGAAGAGACAAGGCAGCGCCAGGCAATCTCGGAGTTGCAAACCAAATAAACAATGTTTTTGTAATGATGGTTTCAGCGATGATGGAAAAGCACATTCAACTGATAGTCTGGCGATGGTTACCTGATTGCTTATCAGAATAGTGTTGGTCTGTCTCTGGAGAGAGCAGGCTGAAAAACAAACTACATCTTTGGCTTTTTTATTCTTTTTACTCTTTCTACATTTATATGAGATACAGATTTGCTAAAATTTATTATTTTGAATAGTCTGTGGACACTTTTCTTTTTTCATACGATCCTCAACACTCCCCAAGTGTATACGTGTCTTTCAGAACTTACGGAACCTGAGTTTTAACTTCTATATTGTGTGTCTTAACAGAGTTAACAGACACAATATAGTGAGCTTCTGATGTGAAATAGTATCCTTATGAGGCCCAGAATGTCTTCAGTATTTCACTTTAACAGTCCTTTAGCCCTACAAACAGGGTGGGTGCCCGAGGTGGAGAGACAGGGAGTGTCCCTTGCCATTAGTGGAGACAGCACAGACTTTGAGGCATTAACATAATGACCTTGATCCAAAGTGAACGACAGTGAAATTGATCAATAAATAACCTTAGGGGGCAATTAGTCATTTTAGAGAGAAATATTTCATTAATTACATATTTCGGATTTGACAGAAGAACACGTTTTAAATATTGTTTTCTCAATGACGCCATTAAATTTGCAGTCAGGGGAAATCCTCTTTGTCCCATAACTTAGGCAGATAAAATGTCCAACGACACTAGATCACATGGAGATATAGTCAACGTTACTGAACTAGAATTTCTTTCGTAAACCAAATGAAACTTTCAGTTCCAGGTTCGACAATGAGGATATTGAGGCAGAGCCCGTCTCACAACAACAATGCCCTTGGCTTCGCAATGCCTTTTAATGTGTGTGGCAGAGCTGTCTGGCTCATGGATGCCTACACAAATCCAACTGCCTGTTCTATTTGTTGTATTGTTATTTAGTCTTGTGCTCTGAATGACACGTACGCTTTCGGAAGATAAACGGGAAAAGTATTTTTTTTTTAAAGTTAATTATTATAAGTTTAAAGTATTAAGGGACATTTCACAGTTGAAGGTGTTTTCACTGTTAATGTTTGCTTTTAAGTGCAGCAACCACACCATCTTTCCCAAGTCAATGAGCATTCGCGTTAAATAATCATGATTATGATTGTTTCCATGATGGACCCTACTGCACGGACCTCGGCCCAGGTAGTGTAGAACGAGGGCCTGGGCCGTCATCATCTGGCCGGCTCTCAGCATACAGCCCCAGCCACAGTCCGAGGTCAGGTTGGAGCCGGGCAGGGGAGGCAAGTCCTCCCTGTATGTCAGCCACAGACGGGATGTGAAGTCCGCTCGGAAGGCCTCCACGGTGCCCAGGATGAGATCTTCATCTGAGGCTTCGTAGCAAGGTTCTGTAGGGCCATCATCGTCTGGAGACAAAAAGAACATATTGAGAACTATTGATTATTTCAATCATCTGGCATCTGCGTGTTTCAGTATAGGCTATTACGTGACGTGTGTGTGTGTGTGTGTGTGTGTGTGTGTGCACGTGTGTGCATAGTTACCTTCAGCTTTAAAATGGTAACACTTTCCCAGAAGGAACACTGGAGAGTTTCTACTGAAGGAGGTCTTGGATTTGAGGGTCCAACCTAAAATGCCCAATACAAATTAAATTCTCCACATTCAACTTCAATTGCATGCTTTTGTGTTTCCATAAGGAAGGTACTCTGCATTAATCATTCAAGATCAACTCAATATCATATTGCACAGTTGAATCCAAGCAGAGATAGCAGACACAATGTGACTACTGTATTTCAGAGGACATGCCAGAGTGGTAGATTGTATCTTGCATGTCATATTATGAATAAACATGCCAACCAGTATTGTGGCAGCTACTGTATGTGGAAAAGTCAATTTCAAGCAACATAGCTCTATGGGAGCAAAACTGGGTAAAAAGTCAACTCCAGCTGTGTTCTTTGTACTTACTGTACTTAACATTATGCCACGCTGACAGGAACTTTGTCTTCAAATGTTCCACCTCCTCGTTTCCTTTATTCTCCATGCTGTCCACAAGACGATAGAACCCATCCCAACGTATACAGCTCCCTGATAAAAGAACACACGGACATCCATCCCATACACGCGTGCATGTAGTCTACTGTATGCAGACACTTTGCCAAGTTTAGACTAATACAATATGCAAATACCTCGAGAGCTTTTCGATCCGAATGTATTTAACTGAAGACCACTCTGTAACTCGAATTGTAACTGTAACCACTCTGTAATAGTAGGCTACTACCTATAAAATGAACGCCTCTCAATTTAACTGAAATATAACCCGTTGATTAAGCAAAACAGCCCACCAAATATCAATGTTCAATGTTTACATAAAGAGGAAGTACAATATTGAGGCTTCACTCTCGCGGTGTTTCCACGATGACAGCTAGACCACTATAAAAAACGTGTTAAAGTCTCTAGATGGGTCAAACATAATTTAACAGGTAGGCGACGTTTGCGCCGTTATAATCAATTCGTAAGTCCAAATCTATGATCCAAATGTAAACCCCGTTGACCTGGGCTATCCCTTCAAATATATAAAGCGCATCCAAATTTGAACGACCGACATAAAACATGAGGCGCCTGAAACGGATAATTATCTATAGCTATAACTTAATAATTTTCCAGAGTATTATTATTACTCGGATGACTGTATTGTATGGCACATTTCATTATCTTATTATCATTCTCATGTTTTTTCTAAATCATCATAATAAGTAATTTCAACATTTCATACACGAAATCGGAACCCCCTACGACTAGGTACGTTATTACTGCCCAGTTGCTATTGTAAAAAACATTAATTACATACGATAATATTACTAATTATTTCATTAGTCTCTATACCGTAATGTAGCGCGGGTATGCATGACATTTCTCAAGGGGTGTGTTCCCTGCGCGCACAATTGCAAATTACGGTAATATTTCCATTCTCCCGTTTTCCATGGGAGTAGCTATCTGGCTGATGAGTAGTGGGTGACTGGGAAACGTAGCCTGCTGCTCGGGAATCTCGTAAAATAACACCAGCGGCCACTGCCATGGCTGAACGCCGCGCCTTCGCACAAAAGATCAGCCGGTAAGAACACACTGTTCACACAGATACGTCGAGTATGTTGCTTTTATGGGTCGCATTCTAAGCTCTCATGAGGGGGTTATCTTACTATAGAAGAGGCCCACTAAGCACAGGCTAGCTGCTCCGAGCTAGCCGCTGGTTTGTTAGCAATATGATCAAAGATGCTCAGACCCACCAAGGTATACAGATACCACTTTAGCTGTCTTCTTTAGTGGTAAATGTCTGTTTCGAACAGGTGTGATAGCGCTGGAGTCTATTGTGAGTCTATTGTGTTGCAGTGAAACACAGACTGTACTTTTGATAACCATTCAGACAGAATGTTTAGTACTGTATAGTACAGTACCGGTATGTGTTGGATAAATAAAATTGGGGCTGCCCAGACTGGCTAACGATAACTAGCTTGCTGGCTGTTTTGTTTGTATACGAGTGCCTTTGGTTGGTACGTGGTTGGACGTTGATGTTATTACCAGTGACAAGGGAATATGCATTTGTCATGTACAGTCGTGGGACAATATCAGCCACCACCAACAACAGTAAAACAGCCTGTATCACACCGGTATCAGGTATCCGTGCCTCAGACATATCAAAATAATCTCTGTAACAAAGGGCTTTGTGCCGTTCTGTGGCATCATCCCAGTCAGAAGTCGATTACAGTACGGTAGGCATTTTTTAGTTAGATGAATGTATGTAGTAGTCAAATCACTTCACTCAGATATCAGCTCTCTTAACATAGTGCTGCTCAAAGACAAAAACATTTCAGCTACGTCCAGAATGGCACAACATCGCTACAAGCATGAATTAACAAGCCTATGTAAATCAAATAGAAACATGATTTCACATTATTTCTATAATTTCAATAATATTCAATACATTAGATAACTTCATCAGTTTATATAGCAAAACCTTATAAAAACATCCAACACTTTTTTCAAGAGCCTTGTATTTTGGATCTCTATAATAAAGATCCATAATTCTGTGTAAGTACACACAATACTGTATTACAATTATGTCATAATGTCAAAAGGCATTTTATCTAAAGTGACTTGCAGTGTGTGCAATTAAATGTATTTTAGAAGCAGGTTAGGCTATTAGCTCAAGGTAGGCAGGGCTCAAACTAACAACATTTTCTCTTGGATTTAAACACCCAACCGTAGTCTATCCTGCCTTATTAGAGACTTATGGAACATGGCAAGACAAATGTTGATTATCTAAATGGGAGATCGATTTAGAACGATGGTAGTTGTTTAGTGGTAATGTCAATGTGTTGATTCTTATCTTAAGCCTCCATTTGAAGTGGGGTTAGGTTGCTGTTCATGCTGTTCATCTGAAATGTCCTGGACTTATTCCCTCAGAGTCCTAACAAGTCCTTGAGCAATAGCCTACAGCCTGGCTGTTTATAAGCCAGGCTGATAGAGATGTGAGAATGTAGCGTCACATGTCCTATATCAAATAAAAACAATGCCTGAATAACTCATTATCTGATCTGGGTATGGCGATTCATTGGAATGGATCCTATCTCAATGCTTGTTTTCATATTTGTTAAGGCTTTTTTTTTTTGATAGCCACTGAGAATTGTTTTCCTTTTGGAATGAAAACAAAGTAGGCGTTTGTTTGTGCGATCATGTTATCACCTGTGTAGTAACTGTTCTAGTTGGAGCCATATCGAGAGTAACACTGGAATGGGTCTGGTAGCTTTTGTATCTCACACATCTATCTTTATAACATAAGTACCACTAAACATGACTTTGTCAGTCCACAAGATGGTGACTAAGTTCTGGTTTCTCTGTGTGAGAACAGAAAATAGCAGATACAATTCTGTATGAGCTGTTTGTTCCTTATTGCCTTAATGTTGCCAATGCCTTACCGTGAGTCTCCAACAAACATCATGTTCTGCAACTTCTTTAAACCAGTATTGTCGCTAAGAGGCTAAGTGTGGGAGTTATGAGACTTCCTTCCTAATCCATTATGCAATATGATGTTTGAAATCCTTAAGCGTTATTAATTCAGATGCAGAATGATTGCGCAAGGTTAAATATCTGTTTTGCGGTCTACAAAAGTATGTGCTCGGGAACAGCTCACCTCTTCTCTGCGTGTCACACAATTGACCACCTCAGCTCGGACAGGTAAATACGTCACCCAACACCAGCCACGTGACTCCCTGTGGTTCCTACACATCCCCTCACCGTGGTCACCGATTCGTTGTTTGTTTGTGGCAAGTCTCCCTACTTGCTTTTGCTCAAGGCAACGGTTTGTGAATGAAGTGTGTGATTATGTGATTTAAGGGTGGTCTGTTCTTGGGTGGCCACAGCAGTGCTTGCAGACCCTGGGGTTTATGCTGACCAATGATTCTCTCCCTAGTCTCTGTTGCTGCACTATAATATACTGTATGATCATCATTGCAGATGGGTCACTGTAAGACCACAGTGAAGGGTGGCAAGTGGTAGAGCGGGGCGATAGGGGATCAATAACTCGCTGGTTCAAACCCTGCTAACTCTGCACCAAGTTTCGACTTGAGGTGTCCTTGAGCAAGACACCTAACCCAAACTGCTCCCGGTGCTAAGGTGTCTCATTGTATGGCTGACATCGCCATCAGTGTATGAATCAACGTGTGTGACTGGGTGAATGTGAGGCCAATAATGTAAAGCGCTTTGGATAAAGACGCTATATAAATGCAGTCTGTTTACTATTTGCAGTGAATGAGCCCTCGATAGGCAGCACCCTTAACATTAAACCATAGCTAGTTTTCCCTTCCTCTGTAGACGCTGTCTTCACAAACCATGGTGGCTTAGGCTTATCTGTACTTTATACAGTTGTATGTACCAGGTGCTAACATAATCCTAGCATTGTGCTTCACATCTTCTCTATTAGCTATTGTGAAATGTCGGTTTAATATTATAATACTGTAATGCTGCGAAAGAATACTGTGGTTATTATTATTTCATGCCTTTGCAGCACAATGGCAGCAGAGGTCAGGAAGCAGATAGCTGGCCAGTATGGAGGTTCTCCGCAGCTTCTCAAGAACCTCAATGTGGGGGCTGCCGCCAGTAACACCGTGAGTACTCCCTAAGGAGATCTGGAGGAGGATACAGCTCCTCCAGATAGACTAATGATTCATGTTGACGAGTTACTTGCAAGCGTGAAGCGCGTCAATGGGGTTAAGCTATCATCTGGTTTTCAATATTTGAGAATAAACTAGCATTAACCTCACTGATGGCAAGAATCTTTAACTTTCAAAAAGAGAAAATATGGCTATGGATGGTGTGTGCCGTTTAGGCACAACATATGCCTTCCTGATTTAGTCTGCATATGAATTGGTACCAACAAAGGTTGAAACCCGTGAAAGGGATAATGTGCTGTTTTAGCTATAATTCCTATAGGCAGAGACAGAAAAAACACAAGGATGTTATACCAGTTTATGCACACAGTAGCTAACGGGACAGCTTAACAACAATGTGGTCAAAGCCTTTACTTCCACTGTAAGACCACTCTGTGCTAATATCACAGCGGTTTCACAGAAGCTGAAACTATCCATTCCATGCTATGTTTACGCTCCACAATGCCAATAAACGACCCTGCTAAAGCTCCATGCAGAATAATAAGTTCCTTGTTTGCAGTGCAACAATAGCGGAAGTGTTCCTGTTTCCTCACTCCCTGTAATCTCTATCTATTTCTAATGCACAAAAACCCTATGATTCCACCAGAACAGTGGTGTTTGGGTAATAGTGTCAGCTGGTAATATTCCCCGACATCACAGCCAGTGTTTTATTTGAAGGATTCACTTCTCTGGTCAGAATCATGTTTGTTTTATGGGCAGAGCCAATTGACTTTCAGCAGCTCCATGCTAAAAGAGCCCAATGCCGGGGCCCCGGTGTGCTTTTAATTTAACGTGGGGCGCGATGTGTTTGTGTTGCAAATTGCTCTGGAAAGGCAAACATGTACACAAGTAACTGAAATGAAGATTCCCTAAGGGGTCATTTTAGTGACAGAACATTCCCATGCACTCTGCCTCTACTGCACCACTGTGCATTGCTGAATAGTGTCTACTTGGGTATAGAGGAAACCAACTTCCGGTCTTCGGAGAACATGACGATGCATTCCAAAGAAACTACTACGGAAGAGCTGAAGGAAGCTTTGTTCGTCTTATTACTGTACGATGTCTTTTAGGTTCCCCTCACAGAAGCCGTGGAGCCGGTGGACTTTGAGGAGTATCTCATCACTCACCCACCGGTTATCGAGTCGGGTCCTCTGAGAGACCTGATTGAGTTCCCCCCAGATGACATCGAGGTGATCTACACCCCCAGGGAGTGTCGCACCGTGACGCCAGCCGTCCCAGAGGAGGGGTGAGTGTGCCTGGGCAGCCCACGGCTAGTTGGTGGCCAAAGAGAAACACAAAATATTCTTCAAATCACTGTGTGAAAGTGTAGCTACTGTCTCTTCACATACAGTGTTTTAATAAACTGCCACCAATGCTGCATAATGCTAAGCTAGTAGCTTAGCATAGCTAAGTAGCTGATATTTCTTTGTGCCTCAGTCACTGTTATTTATATAACTTAATGTCAGTTCAGTTGTTTTCAAGTTCACACACAAACAGCAGGATTATAGAGTTGTATATCTTCTCAGTTGAACCAGGAAGTCTGGCACCCATGAGGTCCATGTCCATTACTGTGGCTGTATCTCATCAAGGATGTCATGTATCCTCTCACATCAGCGCTAACTGGATTATACTAACCCGTTTTATGACAGCACAAAGTCTACAAAGGTGCTGCTCCACCACATGTTTGATGCTCTAATCGTGCTTGATTCATAATGGAGGTTTTATTCCTCTGGTTTAGCTCTATTTGAAGAGATTTAAACTTCAAATGCCTTAGTAGAATTGCATGATTTATGGTTCTATCAGGGTTTTATATACTTTTTTAGGCTACGGCTACTGTTACACTCGGTTTAAATTACATGAAATTGTATACATTTCATAAAAAGTGTAAAAAAAATACAGTATGTACAGTACACTATACAGTATACAACATATTGGGACAAAACCGACAATGGATCCATCCATCTTCTTCTCCCGCTTACCCGGAGTCGGGTCGCGGGGGCAGCAGCTTCAGCAAGGGACCCCAAACGTCCCTTTCCCGAGCAACATCAGCAAGCTC
>JAODTR010000019.1:2583815-2612276 GCA_025399935.1 Amblyopsis rosae
CTGAGACCACTTTGCCTTGGGAGACCCTACCAGGAGCTCAAGGCTCCAGACAACACAGCCCTCAGGTTCATGGGGGCACCCAAACCTCTCCACCACGATAAGGCGATGGTTCCCGGAGAGGACCGACAATGGATATTTAACAATAAGCTTAAGTAATAGTGTTATGAAAGACAAATTGAGACACTCCTGGAATGATGTCCCTAAGATTTTCATTTACATTGTCTATGGAGAGTAATGTACTACATAATCACTGTATGAGCTGTTGTTTTTAATGTTTTTGGCCTATTGTGTTTTAAAATGGAAATAATTTGTCACTTTGTGTGTATTGCAGGGACACAGATCGCCATGTCAGAGACTGCGTCAGATCATATACGGAGGACTGGGCCGTCGTCAACAGAAAGTAAGCTCGTTTGAATTAGGGATGACACAGATACAATACTGAGATCGGAAATCGTTCCGATACTGACCTAAATAGCTGGTTCGGTATCGGTGACAATTGGACAGTTGTAAACGATCCATGGGGCTGATCCAATCAAATTAATTTACACAAGTCAGTCTACTGTCAAGCATCAGCCACGTTTAACCTACCCAGGCCACACTATCAGCAGCAGGTTTATAAAATGCATCTAGGTACTTAAATAGAGATTGGCTGTCATTTACTTTGCCACTTAACTTAAAACTTAATTTAACATTGGAATCGGATTGGTACTCGATATCGGCCAAAGTGCCGGTCTCTGTATCGGTATTGGAACAAAAAAAACTGGATCGTGCCATGATCCCTACTTTGAATCATAGGTCTAAAGGTGGGGTCAGCGATTGTAAGCTACACACATTGTGTGAAACTCAGCGACTACAATGCTCACGTTCTGCCAGCTGCCCGTTCTGTGTTCTTACTGAAAAAATGATTAGGTGTTTCCACACAGCCCTGGGTCTGTAAATGGGAACACAAACAAAGTGGTGCAGACCACACCACACAACACTATTGGCCATATTGGACTTGTCCAATGTGTGAGGGGGGGGGGGGTTTCTTACATACACGCACTTGCAAGATGTTTATATGTTTTCCGTCTTCGTGCCAGATATCACAAACTGGGCACGGGCTTTAACCCCAACACCCTGGACAAGCAGAAGGAGCGTCAGAAAGGCCTGCCGAAACAGGTGTTTGAGGCTGACGAGACGCCCGACAGTAGCAGTTACCAGGACGACCAGGTCAGAATCGCACTATGATTGGTTGACAACATCAATGGAAAAATGTGTTACGTTGCCGTAGTTAAGATTATGGCTGTGGTTACATTGTTTCATATTGGATAGTGTATAAAATATTGTTTGTAGTGAATTCAACTATTTCTATAATAGCTCTATGCATTCTGAGTATACACTATAGACTAATAGCCTACTAAACAGTTATGTGTGTAAAAAAATTAACAAATACCTGTGACTTATAACTTTATCGTTTAAACTGAAGTCTAAATTTAGACAGGTTGTCTAGTCTTAATCAAAAGAAAACGTTCTAAAAACGACCAAAATTGAAAACGATTTAATCTAAATGGTTAAACATTGTCCCTGGCACAAAGTGCCACAAATTTCAGCGACATAAAAAATCCGATGTGATTAATGGTTTCAAACAGCTCTTACAATATAAGCAATATTTTAGTTTTAATTGTTCAACTTTGTAATCATTTAGAATTATATAAGATACTTGTATTTGAGATTTCTGGTGGCGACCAGCGAGGGTAGCAACTTTGTTATCGACTAACATTCCCATTGTTTTCATTGTTTGGGGCATTTCCCCCCAGGACGAGCTGAAGCGTCGGTCCATGTCGATCGACGACACCCCGCGCGGAAGCTGGGCTTGCAGCATATTTGACCTGAAGAACTCCCTCCCCGACCTCCTCCTGCCGCACCTGCTGGACCGCTCCCCCAACGAGGAGATCGACCGGCACAACGAGGAGCAGCGCAAGGCGCACCGTCACCGCGAGCTGTTTGCCCTGCACCCCGCCCTGGACGAGGTACCGTACGTAGCGCCACCTACTGTACAGCTTTGGAAAAAATAAATATTAAGAGACTACTGCAGCATCTTCTCTGGTTTTACTATTTATGAATTTTTATTTGTTAAAATATAAATATTTATATCTCTATACTTTTTACATTTACAGTTTATTTATATATATATTTTTAAATGTGCAGTGGTCTCTTAATGTTTTTCCATATCTTTATGTGGTGAGAGCTTTCTGTCCTTTTCAAAAATCCTGTTTGAGAACAGCCTATACTGTACATTGACTGCTGAGATACTGTGATTTACAGTCAGGATTTTTTTTGCTGACCGTTTTAACAGTGTTTTTTTGTGGATTAAGTGATGCTGGAGAAATGTAATTGATGTTTCAACAGCCAACCAATATACAGTACCTCTCCATTCTGTGCAAATTCAGAAACTCTTATCAGCAGTGTGTAGTATGCCTGTATACAAGCCATGATAGCAAAGGTGCCTCTGATAATCTACCAGTTGTCCTTCTCCCTGTGAACCTGCAGGATGAGCCCATTGAACGCCACTGTGTGCCCGATGTTCCTAAAGAGCACTTTGGCCAGAGACTTCTCGTCAAGTGTTTGTCCTTGAAGTAAGTAGTCACAAAGCTTCCCCCCCTCCCTTTATGTAATTCTGCACCATTTATAACTGCTATTTTTTTGCTGACCCACTCCTTTTGTCTTCTATTTTGAAGGTTTGAGATCGAAATCGAGCCAATTTTTGCTAGTTTGGCCTTATATGATGTCAAGGAGAAGAAGAAGGTAAGCTGTTATGCTTTCCACAGTAGCCCTCAGTTGTTGGGTCACTGCTGTAAGCCATTAAAATGGAGGCCAATGCGAATTTGATGAGTAGGCTATAAAAGTTCATACAGTGGCTCTGTTACATTTTGCATGCGGTTAGATCACACGCTATGTCTGTTTATCTTCAGAGGCCATCCGCTCTCTCTATATCCCTCTATCCGTCTTCTTTTTCCTATTTACCTGACATACACTAGAGGGTAGCAGTTGCCGGGATGAGCATATCTCTCATATATATTGTTATGCGCAAGCGCTCCCCTATTTCACAAGACCACCGAGTACGTCTAGCAGTGGGCTTTCTGTCACTGAAATGTCACCACGTCCTGTCATCTAATGGAGTTAAGGATCAAGGATTAAGGCCCGGCCAGAACAGTGTAATATCTATAACGGCAATTTGGTATTGAAGCTCTGATAATATGTTTAACGATTTGTGTAGTGTGTCTGGTTATGTGCATATTACTGTAATGAATAGATTATAGATAAGGGTTTAAAAGTGTTTTAAAACCAGTGAAATTGAAATATTTTCTTTGCACATTGATTACCTTTTAATTTCCTCGAAATTAAACGCATGTCCTTTTTAAGGTTATATACATTTAAATATTTCTGATTACTGTTATTTAGTCTACAGTATAATGGCAGTTGGATAATGCAGTAATAAGCCAACATATCATACTGGGCTGGTCTGGGTATGAAATGTTTTTGATTAAACACCGTGAATATAAAATGTATGAACGGACTTGCTGCTTCCATACTGTGTGGCGGAAAAGGGAGAGAGAAGGGATGAAGAATGGGAGAACAGAATAGAACGACTTTGTGTTATTATGGCATACACTGTATACATCTTCTGTGTGTGTGTGTACTGTGTACATTTTTTATGTGTGTGTGTGCGTGATTATAATACATATATATTCTGTGTATGTGTTCCTCAGATATCAGAGAACTTTTTCTTTGACCTAAACTCCGAGCAGACAAAAGCCATGCTACGTCCACACGTTCAAACGGCCGCCATTTCCACACTGGCACGCTCCGCTATATTTTCCATTACTTACCCCTCCCAAGACGTCTTTCTGGTCATCCAGGTCAGCACATGGTGACATCACATCCTTTTCCTTACCCAGAATGCAGTGTTTCAACAGTTAGTTGATATATATGCTAAGCAAAATGTCTAACGCTAAATGTATCTGCTCCTTAATAATGAATACTCACTGCTCAATGACGTAATTGTAAAACCTGCGGTATTAAAATAAAAAGATACACAGGGAAATTCAGAAGCAAATGGGTCCATAACCTTGACCTACAGGAATATAGTTGTCTAACGTCTGTGCTGTTGCAGTACATTATTGTTACTATGTGTGCCTTGTGTCCTAGCTGGAGAAGGTCCTACAGCAGGGCGATATTGGCGAGTGTGCTGAGCCCTACATGGTCTTCAAAGAGTCTGATGCAGCCAAGGTAATCGCTCTCTCCTTTTTACATTATGGTCTGGGTCCCGACACAGTTTGCAGGCTGGTGTCTCGCACATATTTGAGAATAACTTGTTTGCATTTCTTTTTATAGCTTGTTGAATTGTAATTTGCATAATTTCTGAACGCTGATTGTGTATGATAATATGTGCATAAATAAGCCTGGGAAAACACTCCTGATTTAGCAAGCTACTCAACAATTTGCTCTGCTTTGCATATCCGTCTGGGAATTCTCAATTAAAAAACTAGCACCTGTGTTTGAAATATCACCAAGAATCAGTTGTTGTTCTGATGAAATGAATAGAATTGAGCTGGCCAATCGCATCTACCTTTTACCTTTAAAAAGAAAATCCACGGTGGCCCAGTGGATAGCACTGTGGCTTCACAGCAAGAAGGTTCTGGGTTCGAACCTCGGTCTTTCTGTGTCTGCATGGGTTTCCTTCGGGTGGTTTGTGTTTCTCCCACTATCTTAAAACACGTCAGGTTCACCCTCCAGCCAGTGCCATCTGACCAGTGACACTGGCTCCAATCTGGAGGTGGTCCCTGGGCGCTGTACACCCTTGAGGGGTGGGTTAAATGCAGAGGATGAATTTCACAACATGTATGTGTATGTGAAGATAAAAGCACCTTTACCTACTGTGTAACCACGACTTCCAGACTAATAAACAGAACAAATCGTGGCGTAAAAACAAAAGGTCTTACCGGGCTAATGGCTAAAACGTGCTAGTTTGATAGATTGTTTCAGTACGTCAGCTCACTAGCCAGCATTGTGAGTATGTGTGTATCGAGTATACGGCATCGGGAACTTTATTTACTCTCCTTCCAACAGACTTAGGGAATGAATGGTAGCTACTGCATTATTAGATCGGCCATTAATGAATTAAACAGCGACGTAATCAGATAATCTCTTAACGCCCTCCCGTTGTGCAGAACAAGGAGAAGCTGGAGAAGCTTCGCAGCCAATCGGAGCAGTTCTGCCAGCGCCTGGGTAGATACCGTATGCCCTTCGCCTGGACCGCCATCCACTTGATGAACATTGTGAACAGTGCCGGCAGTCTGGAGAGAGACACCGAGGTGGAGATGAGCCTCTCAGGTCTGCCACTGTGACAAGAGCGCTCTGTTTTTCCCTGTGAAGTGATTACTGTGCAGAGGGGCTCTGGGCATAACACCAGAGACACTGTATAGAGGAGACATGCCATTTGGAGAACTTGGTACGGAGCTCTATTATAAAACGCAAATATGGCAGTTAAAAATATCCAAATTGTAACGCATAACAATCCAAAAGAGTAACAATCTCCAACAGCAACACAAATAGTGAGGTCAAATAAGGCACCAAACATACAAAGTGTGTGTGTGCGGTGTTTTATTTCAAGTTCGTATGTGTAACCTTTGACCTCCTACGGTCAGATTTGGTGACCAAAACTTTTTTGCAGCTAGAGCTCACCTCGAAATGACTTAGATGGATATAAATCAGGGGTACCCAAACCTGGTCCTGGAGAGCTACTGCCTGCATGTTTTAGATGTCTCCCTGCTCCAAAACACCTGATTCTAATGAATGAGTTGTAATCAGGCTTTTGCAGAGAATTATCTAAAAACTGTATACACACAAACCGTGTTTAATTCACTGTTTGTAGAGAGGAAAGGCTCGTGGTCAGAGCGGAGGAACTCGAGCATCATGGGTAGGCGATCCCTGGAGAGGACCACTAGCGGGGACGAGTCCTGCAGCCTGACTGGCTTCAGACCCGCCACACTCACCGTCACCAACTTCTTCAAACAGGTCCGACCGCACGCGCGCACACACACACGCACACACGGTGTGTGCACATCCCGGGAGGCACTGGCCATGTGCACCACATGTCAACATAATCTCTAGTTTGTTTAGACAAGACGGGTCAATTGAGAACATTACCCTCTTCATATATTCTTATTACATACAAAACAATTGTATGTACAAAAGGGCAATGTTAAAAGGGCTTTCATTTAGATTTTGTGACGTGTGTGCGTGCATGTGCCATTAGGAGGGGGACCGGTTGAGTGATGAGGACCTGTATAAGTTCCTGGCTGACATGAGGAGACCGTCTTCAGTGCTGAGGAGACTTAGACCCATCACAGGTGCGATGCCTCTAACATCTCCATGGTAACTAGCCGGTGCCTGTGATACAGCACGGCCGTGTGATTCCACTGGTGAAGCATGTTGTAGCTTCGTAAGCTAGCTTTTGTTGTAAGTAGACTTAAAATCTCTCGTCTGGCTTTGTCGTCTCCACAGCCCAGTTGAAACTGGATATCTCTCCGGCCCCAGAGAGCCCCCATTACTGCCTGACATCTGACCTTCTGCAAGTCAAACCCTACCCAGACAGCAGAGTGCGTCCCACTAGGGAGATCCTGGAGTTCCCTGCCAGGGATGTATATGTGCCCAACACCACATACAGGTACAGCAACAATCCATTTCTCATTCCAAAGTCCATTTTTGCGTATTGTTGTGAAGAAAATTTGTACATATATATCGGATCCTATATAGTGAGTGATAATCTGCCTTTAAACAAAGATTCACCATGTTCCTTTAAAAAAGGAACAAACAGTGTCTGATGAGCTTTGGACATGTCTGGCCTTAAACGGCTATTTCTGTCAAGGTCCCTGAGACAGATTTCTGAAATGCTTGCGTTGACATGGCCTCAGAGCCATGTTTGCCTGCAGATAACCAGGTTGCCTTCCTACTGTACTCGCGCCAGCTGTCATCGATCCACCACACCAGGTTAAAGGAGTATTGCACTTGTATTAAATCGTTGACGCTATAGCTTCCTTTCTTCAGTATTAAATTCTCACACAGGACATCAGTTCACACAAGCATTCCCTGAGCTAATATACAGTAATATATACAGTACACATTCTTGTAATGCAAGGAGCTTTGTTTTGTGGTGGTGGCTGATTTCTTTTTTTTCTTTCACGCTTTTTGTATCAGATATCTCACGATTGTGAAATTTATTTAGTCATTAGACGTAAACGTGATCATAACACTTCTATCTTGTTGTTTAAAGTGGTTTGATACAAACCCCTGATATGGAAAGTAATAATAATCACACGTTTAAATTGGCTCCAGGCCTACATGTTCAGACGTAACTGTTGCCATGTACATTTTTAAAGCATGTTTTGTCTGTTGACTAAACGTTGCACTAATGGTCCATCATGTGCAAGTGTGTGTGGGGTTAATACAACTGCCATTGAACTTGGCAAAGCGCTAGCATTAGAACGACATGTGTTGCCAGGTGGGTCAACTGCAAAGGGAACAACAAAGTGTATCATACACTCAAACTTGTTCACGTGTAAATTGAACGCAGCATTGTCATTTTCATCCCAGTCCAGCCTAATCCCCATAAATGAGCACCCAAGATAGTCCATTTCTCATCTTTGTTCATACTCCACTGGAGTAGATATTTGACCTTTTAAACTTTTTACAACACACAAGTCAGCATTTGCATTTGGTTACATTACATTTAGGATAACTTACTGTGACTGAAAGTGTGACAGTGGCCAATCGTCTTGTTAAGAATGCATTTACATTTAACTTACTTGGTCATTTAGGTTTTTATTAAGTTTTCATAAATATGATTCTGAGAATTTTAACAGAAGAACAAAAGCAATAGGCCTACGCACATGTATAGTACAGAAAGATATGTTGAAAGACAATAAGTCAATATGACTCAATAACAGAAAAATACATGGAAATAATTAATAATAATTAAACTAAAACGGTATGAAAATGTTTTAAATAAATTTTCAAGTAAAAAAAAAAGTTATTTTGTTTGTGTCCTGCTGAAACATTAAATTTTGGGCTGTATTCTGACATAAAACAAAGTGCCTGATATAATAAGCAAAATGCAGTATTTTGGGAATATGTGTGTAACTCTTCAAATCCATAAAACAAAAATAATGTAATAATCTTGCTTGATTTATGTTGTTTTAGCTGGATGAATATGTGTTTTTGGATCCCTATAAACATGCGGTTATTTTTGACATACAGATTTAGTGCTTCTTAAATTCTATGTATTTTAACTATTATGCTGGCATTTAGGCTCACTGCATTATAAAGTATATAGGTGAGCGATTTCATGTTCGTATTGCGTCATAATCCCCTGTCTGCGTTTTTTTCTCTTAGTACAGTGTTGAGACATGTTGCAGACAGTATTGAATCAAGGCGGCTGATACATAAAGTCTTCTCTAAGTGACTGTAGACATTGCACACTGATATTTACTGATCTCCCCGGATCAAGCCCAACAGGGCAACAACCTTCTGCGGCGGTGGTTGCATCATTGTGACATTTCAGGATTTTTTTTTAGTTTTTTTCTCTTTCTCTGATGTACATTACATTGTTCTTGACTTATTTGCTGGACAGCACACCCTATAACAGCATTGTGTAGTGAAGCAGCCGGTATGACGCTGTAGTACCATCTAGTCTAGCTCTGTGTCATGAATATGCATCATGCCTAGGTTAAGTCATTCCTCTCACTATGTGAGCGGACGAGTCGGGGACTGAACCCCAAGCGGCGTGGTGAAAGTGCAACGTCGCTGGGCTCAGACGCTTCTCTCAGCCCCCGGGGCCGGCCGCACGGAGAGTTTGGTGGTCCTGAAGCCGTGCGGGTTGCCTGCGCCAGGCTTCCAGTGGATTCCCCTCCTCCTCAAAGCGCGGCCCTTCGGCCTCAGCCACATGTACCTCCCGTTCAAGTTGGTGTCTCCGCAGGCGCTAAACCACCAGCCGCCTGTCACAAAAATCAACGGCGGCAATACACATCAGGCAATGGAGGGTGAATACACAATAAACCACGTCTTCGCCAGTTCGTCTGTACCTGTGTAGTTACGAGCACAGCTGGCGTCGCGGTGGGCGTCCGCTCTGTCCTTCGTGGAGAAGCCCATGCCAGTTTGGTTGGCCATGGCGTCGGGCAGGTCTCCAGCGTGGTGGCTGAGGTGGAGGGTGTAGTGGCTGGAGGGACCTCCCAGTGACAACTGGTACTCCGCCCAGCGTCGCTCTTCTTTCCAGTCCTCCAGCTCAATCCGCAGAATGGAGAGTCCCTGCGCTGTCAGGCTGTAGATCTTCTTCAAGCCCAACCAGAACTCCTCTGAAAGACCAGTTTTTTTTAGTGTTTGGTTGATCGTACCTTTTTTGTTTTATTTTGAAACCAAATTTTTTATTTTATTTTAAGACGAATCGCACACATAATGGAGCAAATGCATGGTTAGGAGTTTTGCTTTCTGGACATGGTTTGTTGATGTAGCTGTGCTCCAGGTTACAAGGTTACAACCACTGCTACATTCTGTTTTATGTTGATTTGGCAGACGGGAATCCACTAAGTAGGTCTGTTTATGAACTTTTGTCAGAATCTAAAGAGGCGACTGTCTGTAACTCTTGAGATAGCAGGCAGTAGTACTTCATTGACAGAACATTTAAGAAGACAACAAAGAATCAATTTACAGAGAGGCTGTCACTCAAGACAAAACAGGGAGCCGATTTGTTAAGCAAGGCTGATAAGCTATAATTACTGGAGCTGTTATTATAAGAAGTACTTGCCGTGATTGTTTCCTATTTCCCATCTCGAATGCCAAACTGCTTTTTGTTAAGAAGCTTGTAAGGCATGCAGTGATAATAGGCTTGCAAGCTTATCTGCAAACATTAAAGCTCTACATTTACGCTCTATTGACTGGCCAATTGATTTATCTTTTTAAAAGCCCAGTCTTCAGTGATTGTTGGTTTCAAATTAATCACTTTTTTTCTTTGCTTTATAAGTAATGGATTTGCAAAAATTATGGCTTTTGATGAGTATTTTTATTTATTTTTTTAGTTTGGGTCTCAAGCAAAGGTTATGGTACTTCTATCATGGCAATTCTATGTACAATTAATCCTCCTTTTTGAACTCTCAATTCTTTCAAAAATATGAATATTCTTATCTTTTTTTACCCAAGGCAAATTTCAAAACACTAGCCCAGGCCTACTTACTTTCCATGTCTCCAAATCCTTTCTCATATTTTTCCCATGTCTGGTCAAAATCCACTGAGCCATCAATTCTGTTTTGGATGACTGTCAAACCACGTCCTGTGCATCAAAGATATTTCAGGTCAGCAGAGTAACTGAATGCAGTTGAAGACAAAAACACACACACACTCAGACCTTGAAGACAATCACACACACACAGACCCACAAACACATGGTACACACAACAAGTCGCTTCCATTCACCACACAGTGATTTATTCAGCATGGCTTGATAAGCAAGCCAGTTCTTCTAGTTATCAGTGTGTGGATATTGTGCTTTGTCCTGATGACTAATTAGTCAATCTACACATGTCCACTGCTGTGTTTTTTTTCCCTGCCACCAAAAATAAATAAATTAGAAATAGTTCCTGAGACGTCTTGAGTGACTGATTGCTTGAGTCTCACCCACCTGAACTCATTTCACAGTAGACTTTAAACGGCTCGGATTGGTTTGGCTTGACAGTGTAAACTCCACTGTTTCTCTCTCCCCGGTCGTACAACTCACCGCAGTCCACTGGAAGAACTTAAACACAAAGAGACACGGTACGGTAATAAGCCATGAGCTTGAAAGACGCAGCACTTGAGTTACAGTACTGTCAGTTTAACTTTTTTGTCTGCAATGTTTAACATTTCTTACCATTTGGGTCCATGCTAGAGTTTCTCGTCAGATATTCAAACACATCACGTTGCTCCAGTTGGGAGTCCTCTGCCTTCTCAGTCGTATCTTGATAGCTGTCATAGCTAAGCTGCGATAGAAAACACAAACAAACATTTACGTAGCATTAGCTTGCAAATACATGCTGCAGATCAAGTTTACCTTCTGAGATCACAAAGAATGGGGTGTGTGTATACTAATATTATATTCTTAATATAATTTTGTCTGTTTAGAAACTACATATGCGTGGTCTAGAATGGCAACGTTCTATGTGTATTTTTATTTGCTTGTGCTGACCTTCTCCTCTAGGCTTTTAATCTTGCTTTTCTGGTGGTCTAGCTGATCATGCTGCTCCCGCACAGCTGTTAGCAAGTCACTGATGGTCTTCTCCTGAGCTTCAATCACCTCCTGAAACATTAATGTGGAGGTTGACTTCTCTGTCAGCAGTTGTTTACCACTGTGTCCAGTATAATACTTGTAGTATAATAATTGGTGGAACACAGGTTAATACATACATGAATATGATGATGATTATTATGATGATTATTATTCACAAAAGACTTGCAAATCACTTGCATCCACCTCTGGTAACATTCAGGAATCGCCTACACATGAGGACAAAGGCTGTTCGTTACCTTGAGAGAGGATATTTCCTTGAGCTGCTCTGTGGGCATCATGCTCTGAGACAGACCTTTTAGCCTCTCCTCCAGACTTCCCACCTTACTCTGTAGCTGGCTGCGCTCCTGAAGGATGCTGTTGATCTTGGAGTTTATCTCCAGCGATAGGTTTTTGATCTCCTCATTGTTGGCCTTTAGGAAGCTAGTGGTCTTCTTTAGCTCCTCCTCTTCCTCCTTGATTTCCGAGGTGACCACCGTAAGCTGGTAAAATGAGTGGTCAAAGAAGTTCAGCTTCTGGAAGATGTCATTGATCTGGGCCTTGGTCTTGTGGACGAACTCCCGCAAGCTCTGTCCGAGCTGGAGGAGGCCGCTGGCCAGGAGGCGAACATCGTCCAGCATGGCGAAGCGAGATTTGGCCTCGGTCGGGGCGGGGCGCGCCTGGTGTAGCGTGCGGGATGGTGGGGTGGGATGCTCTTCTCCCACTGAGGTGTCCGAGCTAGGTAAAGCCAATGTGATGCTAGCCAGCAGAATAAACGTGAAACAAAGTCTCAACATTGTTCTCTTTTCCCGGTCTTGGATGGTGGATAAGCGAAGCGTGTCTCACACGTTTGTCTGTATTCACTCTCTCGCTCTCTCTCGCTCCCTGCCTCTGTTTCTTGCTGACTACCTCTGTTTGAATGAAGTGAGAGCAGACGGCTGCCCTGTTATATACTTCCCTCACAGTAGAGGAGGGGGCTTAGATGATGATTAAACCCTGCTCTGCTTTAGTTGTATGCCACAAATCCCCCCCACCCCCCCTTTCCCCCCTCTCCCCCTGAACAAACAAATCACAGCAGTGAGCAAATAACGAATACCCCCACCCGCTCCACTACCCCTTTAACTTCCCCCTTTGCCCTCTGAATCCCATCCCCCATCCATACCACACCCAATGTGTAGTCCTGAGCTATTATCTGCTAAAAGGCCATCTATAAGATGGAACTTTATTATCCATTTCTGGAAATTTGCCTTTGGCTTCATAAGATTCCACATGATATACTTTGCAAACACGTCAAGACACACACTGACTACACACACAACAACAAAGACGAGCTTCAAGTAAACCAGTTATAGAGGTACAGGATAAAATACAACACTTAAGAATGTATTAAATAGATTGCACAAATGATCGTCCCAGGTGTGGTATTTGGTGGATTGTATGTGTGATCATTCCTGGACCTTATGGCTGTGTATACCCACAGACACGCCCACTTTGATTGATAATGCTCGGTGCAATTGATGCTTGCGAGTTTGATTTAGCATCCTGCTGAATCAGCAGCACGAGGTCTTCTCTGTGGTCCAACTTACACGACTTGGCAGCGGCGCGTTGTTGGTGTCGGTGCGGACGGACGTCGTCTGCGTCAGGGTTAATGCTTCTGAGCGTGAAAGACCCTACGGTGCTCGGATGGTGTGCACCCACCGTCTTTGCTTTCACTGTTCTGCGAGCCACTCTTTGTTCCGCCCCCCTGTTTCGCACACTCATTTGCTCACAGCTTCTACAAGGACCATTGGCGTAATCGGTGCAGCCATAAACATTTATTTTATGGGAAATTCACACTCTGTTGTTTCGCTTGGTCTGTACAGTTCAAGACAGCTTAGGCAATTTGGAGAGTTGCGTACTTAAGCGCTATAATCTCTCTAGTGTTTCTATTAGCATTTCACTTTGAGCATCGACTGTTGCACTTCCAGCTTAGCTAAGCTTAATGTAACGCACTTAATAAACGGTGCAGTGGATTTCAATGGTTTAAAAGGTTCTAAGCATGTGCCATTGCATGGCTTCCCACAGGTTGATGGCAGGGTTATAGTAATTGTCTGTTTTGCGGTTACAAAAGAAGGTAACTTTAGTTCAGTGCAAGAGAGACCTGCTTTTTGCATATGTCAAAGGGCAGTGGTAGAGACAGATAGTGAGCCTGTCCTTGATATGCTAAGATATGGATGTGGACTGAACACATGCACATATGACTTGCTCACTCAGCATAACATATGCGACCTGACACAATACACACACACATATATATATATATGTATATGTATGTATGTATGTGTATGTGGGGGGGGGGGGTTGTCTTAACAACTGGGGTTTAATAATAATGTGCCTCTGTGTTGCTCAGCACTCTGCTGACAGCTGCAGACTTAAATCGTCAGCATCTGTTATTTCTCCTATGGGATTGTTTTTAGAAGAAGGATCATGGAAATTAGAATTAGCAAGCCATAGACTTAGAAGAGGTGCAGTCTCTTGTTTAACCCACTGTGACCAGCTATTTAACATGGTGTACTGAAATAATGACGAGTATTGTTGTTGTATCATGTGCTGCATGTTTAAAGAATTAATGTTGTTTTAATAAAATAAAAAGAATTTAAGATTCCTTAAGAATATACATCACATAAAAGTTGGATGTATTGTAGAGACACATTTAAAGATAAGTGGAATTAGCTTTTAAGCTCCAAACATGTTAAAATAAATTTAGCTTCATGTTTCTAAAGAGATGTCGGACGTATTTCTCATTGACTTGAGGAATGTGGCTTCAGCACACAGCAGCGATGGTTTACTCAAAGAAATGCTTCTATACTCTTTTACCAACAAATAGAAAAGTAATCAATTTGTGTAAACTATGGAGTATCTTATAAGTAAGTAAAATGGAAATGATTGAATTTGTTTTATGTTAAGGATGCTACAATTAAGGATTTTATTTGACAAGCCTGGTCTAACCAGACCATATTCACTTTGTAAATAGCTCTGGCCACGCTCCATTGGGAAGTGTCCTATTCTCCTGCTTGGCATAGACCTATCCTACTTGGCGTAGACCTCTGGTTAATTCAAAACTATTGGATAGTGCTAAACCAACCGCCGTTGCTACAAATGTTATGATTGCCTCATCTAGTTCTACCACCACGATTAACTTCAACTTCATCTCTCTAACCCATGATGATTGGGCCGCCAACAGGATGGCTGTGCGAACTCTAATGCGATCAAGGTTTCCAGACTGTAATCTCAGCTAAATAAATTGAGCTGATAGCATAGCCGGGCGGAGCCAGGCTATCGAACAACCCCCATTGCTAGTATTTGACCTGATTGACCTGTGTATACAGTAGCTCTCTCTCAGAATGTGTCTGTCAAACCGTTGTCCTATATTGAAAACCTCTAAATACCTCTCCAACCCAACTCCTCCCTTTGGTCAATAATATATGAAAATTGAAGCTTAGTTCCATATAAACCTTTTGTTCTGCTGTATTGTTACCCAAGTATACTGACATATACATTTTACTGAAAAAGGTACCGTACACTATATGGCGGAAATTTAAACCAATGGCAGTGAATACAGTATAACTGCATTTAATCGCTTGCCTTCCTTTCAGTTAAGGATAATTTGTGCTAGTCGCTTCTAGAAATGAATCTAGAATTTCTTACATGCTTACATGATCCAATTCTACAATTTTAGCATTTAGGGCCACGCTCCTCTTCCCACTACAAAAGGTTTAATATAGGCTATAACTTGGCTAACCTCCGATAAACCAGCTAGTGATAAACCACCCTTGAATTTGATCAGACGAACTGAGCAAGCAGGATGGGGAGGTCAGAGTTGCGTTCAGAATTGGCGAACATGCGTTCGAACGAACGTTTGTGAATATATTTAAACAGCTTTCTGTTTGCTTTGTGTTCACTGCGAACGTTTGCGAAGGTAGTTCTCGGCGAACACACATTGTAGCTGGACAAAGGGTGACAGTTTAAAATCTAATATTTTTGGAATGTTTACACAAATCGTTCAAAATCCATACTCAAAGCAAACATGTTCGCCACGAACGTTTGCAAGTGTTCGCCAATTTTGAACACACCTCAGGTTTAGTAATCGACATTAAACATGTCAGCTTCTGAACAGAATGTAATCACTGTATGGTAGGACAGCTTTCCCATGCTTCCCTGTCAGTTGTGGATCCAGCTGCCGTCCCAGGGCCATGCCCTCTGTTGACTCAGCTTCGTCGCTGTGGTTAGTCACATGACGCAGAGTTATTTCCAACTTCCTGTTAAGACCCCCCTATTCCCCATACTCACAGCTACAGTAGCTCCAAATATACATGCATGTATACACACTGTACATGCATTGGCGGTATTGATTGATTTGATCAATTGTTATTAGGAGTAGACTTCATGAAAAAAGGATAGGTTTCTAATTTTCCCCATCACCTCCATCTGTGACTGTCATTTGTAACCCAAATCTAATCAAATGTACTGCTTATCTGTGCAACAGGGTTTCCACTGTCCATGGAATTTGTAGAATATCATGGAATAAAAAATCTATCCCAGACATGGAAATTCAGCTTTTTTTTTTTTTCTCAATTTTTTTGGGTCGAATGATGGAATATCAGGGAATTTTATTTGCATGTAAAAAGTGTAGTTACCATTCATCAAACTTACACTGGACAGTAGATCTTGAGAGGTCTTAACAAGTCATGCTAATGTAGAAACTAAGGTGAATAAGTGCCACATTGTGGCGTGAATAAGAGCCGTATGCATGTTACTTCTCCAAACAAAAGACAAAAAATAGGACAGAAGAGTGAAGCATGCCTTTGCTATTTGACTCAGCAGGAATAATCTTAAATTAAGGGATACAGGACAATTTGAAACACTACATAACTCCTGAGAGCCTTACAGCATTTTATTTTGTCGCTTGGTGCCTAGATATTGTGTTTTCGTTTAAATAAATAGACATTTACACAATACATTTATGGAGAAATTGCACAGATTGGTGCTTTAAAATTGACCAGAATGCAGTACAATGGAAGTGTTTGATGCAAAAAATTTCCTGGGGGAGGATCCCCAGACTCTCTACATAAGGAGGTCTTCACCCCCCTTAAAACCCCAGTTTAACCATGCTGTCTATATAGCCCTTTTACACAGACAATGTGGGTATGTTTTTCTGTTCAATATAGGTAATGAAAATTCCGATTTTTAGTCAGTGAAAGTCAGGGAAAAGTCGGGGGATTTTGCATTTGACTTGGAGTGGAAACCCTGATGCAATTACACAGACTTCATAGATTATAATGGAAACAAACAGGGCCTCGATCGAACAATGCTGAAATTTCCCCCGCATTGTTGTATTTTTTTAATTGCACATGCCCACAATCTGTAGAGGTCTTTGACATAGTGGATTACATGCATTCACTCTTAAATTAACTTTATGAGATATACATTTAATGTAATTTGTTAGAAATCTGTCGGCTGTCTGAGTAGAATGTTCTGCTTGAGAGCGATAATTATATAGAAGCAGGGACTAAGTTAATTTAGACTTAAAAATGTATACACAGAAGAGAAGCAAAAAAATCTAAATATAATTATAATTATTATAATTTATAATTTATTTTGATTAATACCAATATTTTCAAATTTTGTATGTAATTACTTTATTTGATGTACTGTGTAGCTATGTATGTAGTTAGAAATACATGTTGAAATGGGTTTATCATGGCTTCTGTGTATTATGTAGCATGTCTATTCTTTTGTTTTCAGGAATCTGCTTTACGTGAACCCTCAAAGTCTCAACTTCGCCAACCGCCAAGGCTCGGCACGCAACATAACTGTGAAAGTGCAATTCATGAATGGGGAGGATCCAAACAATGCAATGCCGGTATGTCATGATGAAATGTTACGGTAAAGGGAATGTGAATGTATAAGATATTTTGAGTTTGGAAGCGTTTAGTGTCAATTCTGTAATGATAAGTCTCAACAATTGCATTTTATTTTAACAGTCAGGTTGCAATTGTACTATTTGTGGTCATATAAATTACTGGTACACTAATTAGTTTAATCATATTTTGTAAAAGAACACATTTGTCATGATATATATAAAAAAATTATATATCTGTAATGTATACTATATGAATTGTGATATTATAAATAATAACAAAAGAAAATAGGTTATTTTAGATATACTGTAGGCTTAAAGTCATTAACCAATTGGGAAGATGATATACAATGTCATTCAACATTATTTCTTGTTTCTTTGTCAGGTGATATTTGGCAAGTCCAGTTGTGCAGATTTCTCTAAGGAGGCTTACACTGGTGTGGTGTATCATAACAGGTAATTGTGTTGGTTGGTGCCAGGATCGGAATACACAACTTTTTGTCTCCTGATGTTTACCGTGTCAGATTAGACGAACATTGTGCCACAAATTGTCTTGGCCGGGAGGCTGGCCGGCCACACCACACGTATGACACCGACCGATTACCGTATGCCGCCGTTCACGACATGGCGCGAGTTCATATTCCGTCGGGAAGGAGGGGTCAAGAATGTGAAAACTAAAAACAAACTGGGAATGCTAACATAGCCTAGCTTAACCAGCCTACTCACTGGGTTGCTCAAATGTCCCCGCTATATCTCGCCAACACTAATCTTTTTTTGACTGTTAATATAGCCTGCTCCCTGGAGGAAACGTCAAAAAGGGACTGCTCAACGATCCTGTCCTCAGATCTGCTGTTCCGTGACATGTTCCACCTGACAGCAGTAACAGCAGCATCCCTCCATCTCTCTCTTCGATAGCCTGTGTTCATAAGTGTAACAGAGAGCACTTTGTCGGAACACGTCGTACCAGATGTCAAACTAGGCGAGACAATTAAAAGCACACTAAACTGACTAGTCTTTTTGTTGGGATGTCGTGAGGCGTCAAATCTAAATTGATTTGGTAACTTGCATATCTTACTTGTGGATCTAACTGTTATAGCCCTTAGCCTCGTTCCAGTCTGAAACGGTTGCACATGCCCAGAAAAAAAACTGAATGAATAATATGTCAAATGTTTTGGAATGGAATGTTACTACAATGGAGTAAATTGGGGTGTATTGAAATGGTTGTTGTTGTTGGCCTTTCTTGATCCATGTGAGCCAGATGTCTCGTTGCAGTCCGCGTGATTAATTTCCACAAGTAAACCTAGCGCTTTTCTGCATTGCTTGCACACATCACTCGCTTAAGTCAATATCAGCAAGTAGCCTGCAGTAGTTTTGTCAGTCTTTTTGTCTTCTACCAATAAGGCAATGATTAGGTGTTTTATTCAACTTGGTGGGTATTATTGACCAGTGATGTCCTTGGCATAGGCTCCTTCTCGTTCACTGTAAGAGCTCAGAACTCCAATATTTTATCACCACCATTAGATGTTCTTTACGATACCCTGTGGTTTGTCATCTGTCACCAGAAGGTCACACCTTCAAGGTTAGACTTAAATCAACCTGTGACCGACACGGTTGCATAGCCAGGACAATGGTCCTATCAGGATTGTTCCTGCTTACTGCAGGGCATGTAGCTAACGGTCAATTACCAACCGCATTAACTCAGAGATGGCACAATATTTCTCTTCTCAACACTCCAATATTGATTGGAGGTGTCTTTTAATCAGTATACTTAAAGTCTTGGGCTGCGTTTGTTTTCCAAAGTTTGGTATTACTACTTTCCTGTCCAGTTGAAAGAAAATGTCAGCATGTTTGAAAAGGTTTATCGCTCATCTGGCGAGCATCCACTTCTGTATCTTTCTCTTTAATGTTCTGTTTAGGCCAATAATCTGTTATCTTTCCTTTAAGGAAAAGGTTGCATCCCGTTGCCCTTTTGCACTGAGGATTTCTCCTTTTTTATCAGCAAACAAAATGTTTGTTCCCATGTGAAGACAAATGGCATTTTTTCTTCCCTTGTGAAGATTTTGCCATTTCGTAAACCTCTAACCAAGCCGAATGAGTTTGCTGAAGATGGGTTTGCTTTGTTTGTGGGTTGAACTATTGGACTGAACTTTTGGTACTGACTCGCGGATCAAATTTCCTGCTTTGATAGTATTGGGTTTGGAATTGATGTGAGCTTATATAAACTGAATGTTCCCCATGAGAACACTCAACTTCCAGAATGTTTCACAGTTTCCCAAGTTTTGAAGATGCCATAAATGCAAGCGATATCTTGACACTACAACACACTACTGTACATTAGTAACAATATACTAGTCAAAGTTTTAAACCTCCCTTCTGGTAGTAGTTTATTTTTTACCATGAATACAATTTTATTTATAGTATTATTTTCAGTTATGTTGTTTGTACTTAAAAGTACTCACACCTACTCCTTGACAAACTATTAATAAATAAAGCTATAATATCATAGTTGTTTTCATTAGAATAGTGATTCAACCCACTGCCTATTGATCAGAGCTTTTTCATTGCCATCACTACTGCAGATCCCCTGACTTCCATGATGAGATCAAGATCAAGCTGCCTGCTTCTCTGTCTGACCACCATCACATCCTCTTCACGTTTTACCATGTCAGCTGTCAGCAAAAACAAAACACACCTCTGGAGACCCCTGTAGGATACACGGTAAATAACTGTTAAAGAAGAAGAAAATACAAAAGCGTTCCAGCACTTTTTGACATCTACTCTTATCTAAGGAGCAGGACATCTATATTAGGACATACAGTTTATCACTTTTTTAGTTTTGGCTCAAGGTCTGAACAGGCAATCATTTGTTGGATTGTCTCTCCAGTGGATCCCAATGCTGCAGAATGGCCGTTTGCGGACAGGACACTTTTGTCTGCCCGTCTCTCTGGAGAAGCCACCGCAGTCATATTCAGTCTTGTCCCCAGATGTAAGATATTCTTCTATACCCACTATATATAGTGTGTGTGTGTGTGTATATGTATGTATGTATGTGTATATATATATATATATATATATATATGTATGTATGTGTATGTATGTGTGTATGTATGTACGTGTATATATATGTGTGTGTGTGTGTGTGCGTGTGTGTGTTTTAATAGTAACAGTATGGTTCATTTTGTGCTGATAGATACATTTTCACTGATATTACATTGTTGTACAGGTTCCTCTCCCTGGAATGAAATGGGTGGACAACCATCGAGGCGTGTTTAATGTGGAGGTTGTGTCAGTTTCAACCATCCACACGCAGGTGAGAAAGGACACATTTACTCACCTGTGGCATGTACATGATGTCCCAGGACATACCGGAAAACCTAAAATCTTCAGACAATCACATCGCCTACGTTTACATGATTTCAGGGTAGTGTTGTAGTCTGGGTGTTGGACTCCCAGCCCGAAGGTCATGGGTTTGAACCCATGAGTTGCCCTACCTGTGAACAAGATGCCTAAAGGTGCTTACACATGATAAGCCACAAAACAGATCTGCTGTAGCTGTGCCATTGTTTTCCTATGGGAAGAGCGGTGACACCCAACTGCGGTACCGCTACATTTGGTGTAGCGCATCTCCTGAAATTGCCACCTTGCACTGTGCTCAAAGTTCAAATAATTTCAACTTTGACCTAGTTACCGCTGACCTTTCAAAGTGCAACCAGTGACTGACAGAAGTTTGAGGGGTTACTTACCCTCTGATTAGGGGTAATCTCATATGGTTATGGTCAGATGTTAATGGAGACCACCTGATTGTCAGTCGGTGAAAATAAAAAAGATGTTTTCTTAATCATTCATTTTCTAACGGCACAAACGGTTCACGAACATAATACTGGGTTAACTAAGAGATCCGCTAGAAATAAAAAAATATTTTATGCTTATAATGTTAGAAATTTTTTTTAATAATTGTTTAGCATTTCTAGCTAGCGGGGGTCTGCTCTTCAAACTCCGGCTCCTTAACTCCTACCTTCTCCTTGTAATACATGTCATTTTACTAACTGACCGAGCCGAAGCCCCGCCCCCATTTCACCTGTCCTCCAATAACAGTTGAGCCTTTTTTTGAATGTGACAGAAACGCCTTCAACTGTCTAGTTTTCCTACTATGCTGTTTTGTCCAACCTAGTTACAGTAACTAAGTTGGACAGGTGAAAGGGGCGGGGCTTGGTATTGATGAATTGTACATCGATTTGGATAAGAGTGTCTGCTAAATGACCTCATTGTAATTTCACATGTTAAAAAATAAAGCACTAAACGATTAGGAAAGCATTACATTCATAATATGAACAGAAACATTTCCCCCTAGCTGCAGACTCATGCGAGTTAAATAATATTCACCATGTTCTCAAATATACAGTATGGAACCGTTAGCTGTTTGTCTAAAAGTCATATACTTATTTTTGGCTTTTTTGTGGCCTCATTAAAGCAAGCAGAGAACAGTTACAGTTAGGTTTCTTCATTACATTTGGCAGGTGTTCGGCCCTGCGTCAGTTCATTAGTGACCACGCCTCACTGCAGCCCACTAATAATTTACTGAGGGCCTGCTCCATCTCTGTGGGGCTTATAGCGGAGAGGTGGCTAACTCTGGTAGCTAGGAGCCTAACTGGAGCTAATGATGCCCATAAATCACTACCCCTGGATAGATTAGACCCCGCTGGATTCCCCTGCGGTTCTTGCAGAAATGTCAGCTGTGTTGTCCTTTACAGCAGCCGCTTTAGGCACATACTGTACAGTACAGACACCGGCTCACAATAATGACACGGTTCTAGAGAGGAACGCCCGGTCCATAAATGGCCCTAGCAGCAACAACACACAAAACACAAGTACGCCTTACCGTATTTTATCTGCTGCAGTCTATCTCTTTCCCCCGTCCCTGTTTCCTCTGCTCCATCTGATCCATGACCTCGTCATCATTGCTTCGACCCCGACCCCACCCCCCTTCCCCCAATATATATATATATATATATTTATAGATTTATATATATAAAATATTGTTTTGTTTTTCAAACAAATTGTCCCTCCGTCCCTTTCCCCGGTCAGGACCAGTGCCTGGACAAGTTCTTTGCGCTGGTCCACGCGCTGGACGAACACATGTTCCCCGTGAGGATCGGCGACATGCGCATCATGGAGAACAACCTGGAGGCCGAGCTCAAGTCCAGCATCGCTGCGCTCACCTCCTCACAGCTGGAGCCTGTGGTTCGCTTCTTGCACCTGCTGCTGGACAAGCTGGTGTTGCTGGTGGTGCGGCCGCCCATCATCGCCGGACAGATTGGTAGTTTGTGTTTATTTTATTTATGAAGGGACAATGCACATTCATATATGCGTGTATGTGTGTATAGGTATGTATGTGTATATATGACTGGGCCGGGCCTGGAACTAATGTTGGGCAAGGCTAACTTAAAGAGGGCTTTCCTGCTAACAAATACATAGTTGTTTAATTGCTCATTTCTGCTTAGCTAAGCAGACCACTCTTTCACTATTAATATTAGCTTTATATTTCTTTAAAATATGCTGAAACCCATCATAACTATTCTTACCCATTTTATTTATATGGTCCACTTTTCTGAATCCATCTATCATAAGAACAAGCAAGCAAGCATAAGAATAAGAAAGATTTTGATAAAAACAAGTTTTAGTCTTCAGTTGGCGCTGAATTGGCAGAACTATGTTAGTGTGGACCTGAATACACCTGTGTGTGTTTAAGTGAATCTAGGCCAGGCATCCTTCGAGGTGATGGCCTCCATAGTGAACCGCCTCCATAAGTACCTGGACACCAGCCAAGACATGCACGGCCGCAACAGCCTGCTGTCCTCGTACATCCACTACGTCTTCAGGCTGCCCAACACCGACCCCAACTCCCCATCGCCAGGTACGGTGCAGCCCGCTCTGAGAACCTCCTCTCCCTCGCTACCTTTCTGTTTCCCTTCTATCTTCGGCCTGTCCTGCATTGGCACACCACAGTCCAACTGCCATAAACTGCCCTTTTTTCTGTTTTTCTTCTGTTTCTGTTTGGTTTCTTTTGCAACTTTTTTTCTCCATCCACCCATGCCTGCTTTCGCCCGCCAGACAAAGACCCCAACTCCCCCTCAACAGGTAGATATGGTTTGCCACCTCATTCACATTGTGTTCTTTTTCCCGTTTGAATTTCCTCTCCCGCTCCCGCGGAAGATGACCCGCTTTCCTCAGTTCCGCTGTTATTTGAGGATGATGAAATGCCACCGTCTGAAGCCCAGCGTTGGTAATTATTCCCTACTCCTCCCCCTCCCACCTCAGGGCCTGGAGGGTTAGGCGGCTCCGTGCACTACGCCACCATGGCGCGCTCCGCCGTCCGACCCGCCAGCCTCAACCTCAATCGCTCGCGCAGCCTTAGCAACAGCAACCCCGACATCTCCGGTACGCCCACCTCGCCGGACGACGAGGTCCGCTCCATCATCGGCAGCAAGGTAGGCCCCCCTGCGGAGGTCTTCTCTCCGCGCACGCCAGCCTGTAATCCATTGTACCTCGGTGCTTTTGGGAGTACATTTTCCCCCACCTATGTGGGACAGTTGGGGAGTACCTTTGGCACTATGTGTCCATTGTGTATGGCCTTTTTCAAAGTATCGGCATCGCTAAACTATGACATTTCGGGTCAGTTGAGAATCATTTTTGAAGCCGTTCGCTTCAGCCGATGTAAATGCTAACACACGCACACTACCTATTCAGCTGAGGTATTGATTCTTGGATCTATTTTAGGCTAGCTCTAAAGGGCAGACGGTGTACAATGTGCAGCTCTCTACCCGCACAGGGACATGAATGTACACAATGTCCACAAGAGCATTTGACCAGCGTGTGATGTGTGAGCCTTACAGCTAACAGGCTAACACCTGCTAGGACGTGTTATACAACTAGCCCCAGTAACCCTGATGCACACACACCAATATGATTATTACGAGGAGAACTGCACAATATACGTTAACTGACTACATTTGAGATGCATTTTAATTTAGTAATGTTGAATTGCCACCTGATACTGTATATCTCACTAGCATTTATCTTTGTAGTATTTAAAAAAAAATATATATATACTGTGTGTGTGTGTGTATACTGTTTATACATTGCGTGTATATATATATATATATATATATATATACATACATACACACACACACACTGTATATATACTGTATATCTGTATAGATATGTATAAAAAAGAAAAAAATGATTGCGCATCTGTTTTTTGTGTGACCCCAAAAGCACCGATGAGCAGAGTTGTGTAACGTGTGACTATGATGTGACGGATGCTGCCCCTGGCCTGGTGAATGTTTACTGCTGCCTTTACTACTAAACTAATCCTGTGTCCTCTTGTCTCCGAGGGAGGGGAAGCTTTGGAAGCTATTTCTCACCCCAGAGAAGGAGACGCCCCTTTTTCCCTCCCTCCATTTTGCCCTGTCTGAGACTTTCCTTTGTGTGGTGATGATGATGATGATGATGATGATGATCACTTCTAACAGCCAGCTAACCTTGTTTGGGACCGCTGGTGTCCCTCCGGCGGTCCAGAGCTATGTGAACCTCTCTAATCTGTCGTTCCTTCCTTCCCTCCTCTTTGCCTCCCCTCTCCCCTCCCTGTGGTGCTTGCTCGACCTCCCCCGCGATCCCTTCCACCCTACACTTTGCCTCTGCCTGTGCCCTTTGATCCCGGCCGACATTGGCCCTCCCTGGTAGGGCCTAGACCGCTCCAACTCGTGGGTGCACACCATGGGCTGTAAGAGTGCCCCCTGGGGTTCGAGCCCCGGGTCCGCTCCAGAAACCATGCAGGTGGTTTATCCAAGTGTCCTATCAAGTATCCTATCAAATGAGGTCTAATAAATAATGACACATTATTACGTATACATTATTTGTACTTAAAACCAGAAACTACATCACATTGCAATGCGTGTTTAATTTGACCACAAACAAAGGAGCAAAAGTCAAAACATGATGGTGTCCTGTAAACCCCCTACCTGCCTTTATGACCTAGCTCTCATGATCCCACAATGAATACTCTGTCAATCATGACCCATCAACTGCCACCTGTAGTGTTAAACCTTTTCTGCTTATAAGATTGTACATCTGAAGTCCAGCCTTCTGTTTGGATGGAATGCTATGTAAACTAGGGGTGCACCATATTGATAACGTGATTTTGACATTTAGATATTTTTAAACATAAGTAAAAACACACAGATTATGGGAAAATGCATCAAAATATATTCATTCATTCATTTTGTCCACTAATGTTTCCTCTTCCATCTCTTTTATGTCATTAGCTTCCTCAGCTACACATCTTACTGTTCTGTCTAAATCACACACAACTAAGCCACACAGCCAATGGACGCATCTCTCCACAAAATAAACCGAATATTGCACTTCCTGCAAAATGACAAAAGACAAAATGGCACCTTTTAGTACTTTATCGCTGTGCACAGGTGTGTTTTCATTTGTTGTCTTTCTTCATTTCCATACTGCTCTGCTAACACACAGTTGTTCTCTTTGGTCCTTGTTTTAACCCACTAGCCTCCACAGTCACCTAACACCCCTGCATGACTTCTTACTTAAAGCACCGCATTGCATTCACTGAGTGACTGGAGTGTGGAATGTTTCTGTGTGTGTGTGTGTGTGTGTTTGTCTGTCTCTTTGTCTGTACAGTATTAGTTCATAACATTATGTTATTGTCCTGTTAGTGTCTTGTTATATTAAATATTGAATGAAGTCACAAATGTTCCTAATGTTCAAATACAAATGTGCATTACCTACCAACAGTGTTAGGCAAGTACCTATACTCCTTCAAAAAGTACTATTACTTTAGTTATTACTGGCTATAAAAGTAAATAGTTACTTAGTAAATTAGGCTCATTTTAGAATTTAGATAATTAACCTTAGGAGTAAACAATCAGCCAAAGTGAAAACATTGCAGGCTCTCAAAGCAGATTATTGGACATGCTGGTTAAATTAGCCCCACCCTAGACCTGCAACATAATAAAGGCGGTAGCCAGGAGAATAGGAAACATACAGTATTTTACAGTGAAATAAGCACTTAAAAACCCTTTTCTGGGCTTAGGGACTAACCAAAGTAAAATAGACATGAGGCAAGATGGGGGAACGTCACTGCACAATATTGTGCTCCTGTAACGCAGTAATGCAGCGTTGCATGGATTCATAATTCTAATTACCGTTATGGAAAAAAAAAAAAATATATATATATATAAAGTTATAATATTACTGTAACACTTAACTCCTTACTGCCCAACACTGTCTACCAATAAGGCATTTTCAATTGCCAGGGTTTTAATAACCTATATACATTTTTTAAATCTCGTAATCTATCATTTGAAGTACGTTGTCATAAATTAACATGTGTATAATTTAGCACACCCTTATATCTAAGGTGACTAACATTGGCAAATTAGCATTTTGGCATTATATTTTTGCATTACCTTTTATAACTATGTCTCATGTCCCGTCTATATACTGTTTCGCCATGTGTAACAGATATGTTTGAATACAGAACATACATACGTGTGTGTGTGTGTGTGTGTGTGTGTGTGTGTGTGTGAACCGACACCACATGGCAGTACAGCCCCATGTTCCAGCGTGTCTTCCACTAACCTTGTTGTCATGGTTCCCATTCATCCCACCCATAGGCCATGGAGCGCAGTGGCAACCGCATGTCTTCGCACACCGAGAGCGCCAGTTTCTTGCAAACTTTAACAGGACGGTTGCCCACCAAAAAGGTAGAGCTCACTCGCACAGGGCTGGGGAAGGGGGGGGGGAGCCTGACCCGAAACCTTGTCCTCTCCTTATTCGCCTCCTCGCCTCGTCTGTCTGTGGTCTGCGTGCTTCTGGATTATTGGACGTTGTGTCTTTTGCTTTGGTGGTTGTGGAGTCTTGCTGGATGCTGAATGTCACTTTGCGCCTCTTGTTCTGAACGTGTGGAGATGTTTTGACGTGCTGCGGGTGTTGGTACGTTGGTCACTCACAAAGAGCTGCCACGGTATCGCTCCATGAAATGTATAAAAGAAATGACGGCGAATGTTTTCCGTGCAAATCATTTAACAAACTCACCCTCTGGTATATCATTTGTATTTTTGCTTTATTTGCATGGAGTTACATGAAGTATATATGTTTTTAACACAATGTAGTATGTTTGCTGCACAGGAATGTATTTTATTTTGTGGCATTTTTCTAGTGTGTAATGCAAACTAACACTTTCCGGCTTTGTTTTGTTCTTAAACCTCACTTTCAATCAAAACAGCCTTGTTGGTGTTTGGAAGCACAGGAGCTGTACTGCACCGTATTGTTCTTTTTCCATAAAGCATAATGAATAATGAAAGGTTGATAAATGGATGATAATTATTAGGGGTTACCGAATAGATACATGCCTCCCAGGCTTGTATAATTATCAAATTATCATAATAATTTAATAAAGCACACATGGGATTCATGTCCCATAATGCCTCAACAGAGCCTGTGTGCTTTAAAAATGTCAAGGAATAGAAGTGGATTTGTAACCCTGGTAACCCCTGGTATTTAGACGGTAAAGCTTGCCTCTGTGCGTTTATTGGTGTGAGTTGATGAGTTCTCATGTTGATGACCCCCGGCCCCCCCAACCCCTCCATCAGCTCTTCCATGAGGAGTTGGCTCTGCAGTGGGTGGTGAGCAGCGGCAGTGTGAGGGAGGGGGCTCTCCAACAGGCCTGGTTCTTCTTTGAACTTATGGTAAGGGATGTGGGTCCAAATGTTGCAGAACCACTGCTCTAGGAAGATATTTTTTTCTTTCTTTTGTTTTTTACTATTTTATTTTGTATGAATGTTGTTTGGTTTTACTTTATTTTTTAAGTAAACTAATATTTAAACTATCACATTGTGAAAGACTATACACTATACAGTGTATATATATATATATATATATATATATATAAAAACTCACACAGTCTTTCCTCAAATGAGTTGCAAAATGAATAGAATATATAGTCAAGACATTGACGAGGTTAGAAATAATGATTTTTATTTAAAATAATTTTGTCCTTCAAACTTTGCTTTCGTCAAAGAATCCTCCATTTGCAGCAATTATAGCCTTGCAGACCTTTGGCATTATAGCTGCCAATTTGTTGAGGTAATCTGAAGAAATTTCACCCCACGCTTTCTGAAGCACCTCCCACAAGTTTGATTGG
>JAODTR010000019.1:2621322-2636322 GCA_025399935.1 Amblyopsis rosae
TCAGGGTCAGGGCACGCTCACTCCAAAACATCATGTTGGCTACTTGGTTTCAAGACAATTATTTTGTCCACATAATCATTCCACTGGGATTTGTCCTTGATGTCCGCTACCAGATTTACGGAGTGCATCCCGTTCAGATACTGAGCACGCCGTTTTTTCAGCTTTTGCCGACACTGCTCAGTGGTTAAATAGATAGTTATTGTGTGTTGTATCTGAATTCTCTGGTCTGCCCAAATATCCAATTAACATTGCTGTCATGCTGTTGTAATGAAACAACTGTCGCATCGATGACTTCAGTTCCGTGCTCGGGCACGTTTGCGATCACACTTGCGCCCGAGTCCAACCAAACTGGTTTCCTGGCCCAACTCTTCCAAGTGGGCCACGGAACCCGGGAACGGTGCGGAGCGATCACACTAGTCAAACGAACCGGACTTTGGGTTGAAATGTGCTCGGGTACGATTTAACTGGGCCAAGTGTGAGTACGCCCTAAGACGCCTACCTGCTCACACGACTGCATGATTGCTAAGATGGAGCTGGCTTTCCTTGAGGAACAACTGACTGATTAAATGTAACCATTTAATGGTTTCTCAGCTCTTCTATAATCCTCTCTTATTCTTTGGCTTTGTCTCAATTGTCCTGTCTTGTGTACATGAGGTGAACTACACATGCTACATGGTTTAGTGGGACAGGACAACTGCAGAAAAAACAAAATACTACAAATAGCGTGATTTGTGAACAATGGCTGAGTTGCCATGGATTTCTTTTTAACACGGTTATCAGGTCAGCTCAGCACATTTGTAATTTCTGGTAAACTTCTATTAAAAAAAATAACAACAAAAAAACATTTGCCCTACAAGGTACCTGTACTATTTCTTGTACAAATCCCATTGGATCACAGTGTTAATGTTGACACAGATCTGTTTCTTCTCTTTCCCTCCTGAACTGACTGAGCTGGTATGAGATCCTCATTAAAAACTAAACTGTTGCTGCTCGCTTTCCCTTTTAATAAACATAAAGAAAAAAACATTATGGTCCCTAACAGGCCTTCAAATCGAGCTGTCATCGTAATGGTTGTTTTGTGTTGTTTTTTTTTTTTGCTGCATTCTAACAAGTTAAATTTTTTTATTTTTTGTATTATTTAATTTCCCTTTCCAGCTTGTGTAATACTATTTTCCTTTCACCTACAGGATGGGAAGAGAATGTTTGGTACGTACTTCAGAGTCGGATTTTACGGCACAAAACTTGGTGACCTGGATGATCAGGAGTTTGTGTACAAGGAGCCTGCCATCACAAAGCTAGCAGAGATCTCTCACCGACTCGAGGTAAACGGCGCAAATCAATTAAGAAAGGAAATGTAATCTCTCAGCTCGACATTTCATTCAACTATTTCACCGCCATGTTTGAATTTTAGATCATGTTGCCTTGATTCTGTTATGTGCCAAAGCATGGTGATTTTAATGAACACGTACATGGGGTTTACTGTATGTCTTCCTGTCAATTGAGACATCTGTTTGACATAACGTTTTTCCCTCAGGGTTTTTACGGTGAACGGTTTGGTGAGGACCAAGTCGAGGTCATAAAGGACTCTAATCCCGTCGACAAGTGCAAACTGGACCCGAATAAGGTCAGTTTAATGGTGAATTTGGTTACCGGTAATGTGTTTTTATTTTTTTATTTTAACTTGGCCTCAGTGGGGGATGGAAATGGAGGAAATGCATGCAGAGATTGTAATGAAATGCTCTGAAGGTGTGATTTGAACACGTCTGCACTGAATTTGAGCTCACGTATGTTGCTGTTGAATACACAAGGCTCCTGGGTAAATATGTCCTCACATTGTACCATCTAAACATTTTTAAGGAACAACGCTAAATAGGGAAAGCCTCCCTCTTCTTAAAGGCTAAAGTGTACTGTATACCATCTTGTCTGCCACTAGATGTTGCAGTAAGCACCAGCATCTCAGACCAAAACAAATACTTAGTCTGCCACACAAATGCACTAACATGGACCAGCTATGAAAACATAGAGCAGGGGAGCTCAGGTTAAAACACACACAAAAGGAGTGCAATGTTATTCTCTGCTCAGGACGTCATTGCCCCACTATATCTTTACAAAGAACATAGTTGTATTTGTATGCCGCTATATAGATTTTTCAAAAATTGCATAAACTGTAGGATATTTTAGGCTTTGTAGAAAGTGTAAATGTAGAGGTGAATAATGTATATTATGATTTTAGAGCAGGGACTTGGACTTTAATAATCTAAAACCGTCTGGTATTGATGTATTGACATTGATAGAGGTATCTATTTTCTTGTCTCCGCCAGGCCTTCATCCAGATCACGTATGTGGAGCCGTACTTCGACACGTACGAGATGAAGGACCGCATCACTTACTTTGACAAGAACTACAACCTGCGCCGTTTCGTCTACTGCACTCCCTTCACGCTGGACGGCCGTGCTCATGGTGACCTGCACGAGCAGTTCAAGCGCAAGACCATCCTGACCACCTCCCACGCCTTCCCCTACATCAAGACACGCATCAACATCATCCACAAGGAGGAGGTGATGGGCCCGGTCAAAGATATTAGCATACAAATAAAGAGAGAGCCCACATACATTTATGTGGGCTCTTTAAAGGTATAAACTACCGCAAGCTAGTTGTAAGCTAATACACTTTCTGTCAAATTCCCCAAATATCTCCTTGCATTTTGCTATCTTACCGTTCTCTGTGCGTGCTGAGAAAATAACTGTGGTACATATACACAGCCCTGGCTCTGTAAAAAAGACCATGTAAACAAATTGGCCAACATCACTCACAATAACAAAGCCGCTTTGCTTCACAATGCATTTCAATGTGTGGGGGCTGCGCTGCGGAGGGATATTGTTTTATTTGAGTTAGCAAGCGCTCTTGAGAACGAGCCTGCCTTTACGTGGACTTGTCACCTACGTCACTAATGATATTTTGCATTGGAGCATGGAGCGCTGGAAATTGGAAGGCAGCCGTTTAGTCTGCATAAAGGGGGATCTTCTGTATAACTCAGACAGTCTTCTTTTCTGCTTCCAGAAGTCGAACGCGGAAGTTGCCATATATTGGCACTTATTTCCTTCCATGTGTACTTTTGAAAGTTCCATTCTGCCGCAGTTTCCTTATTTGAAAACCAGGTGATTGTACAGTCCGATGTAATCTGCAGCCCTTAGTGACATCACACGGGCTGGTCAGCATTTGCCAGCCCAAGCCATTTGGAGTACAGCATTATGTCTAAATATAAATGCTCACAGAGAAGCCTGTTCTAACAGAGGATCTGAGACATGGTGCAAATATGGCCTCCTAACGCCTCACCTCTGAACTGGCACAGATCATATCCATGCCCATTGAGGTGGCCATAGAGGACATGCAGAAGAAAACTCAGGAGCTGGCCTTTGCCACCCACCAGGACCCCGCGGATGCCAAGATGCTGCAGATGGTCCTGCAGGGCTCAGTGGGCACCACTGTCAACCAGGTATGCTATAAAGGCCACATTTGTGTTTCCCCAACTATTATTCACACCGGAGTATTGTGTAGTCAGTCACAAATGTGTCGTTAAGAGGCAAACAAAGTGTATTAAGTGTCATCGGTCTGTAGTCTGTGTGCAGTAGACAAAACACACATACGTCGCTTTGAGTGACTTATATAGTTCAGAAAGTACTTGAGTGACTTCAGACTTCAGAAAGTACGGTAGGTCCAACATTTTTGATATTTCAGGACAGTTCTCTTATAATTTACCACAATATTAGAATCGCAAACCCCAAAACAAGTGTGATTTTGTCTGAGCAAGTGTTTGGAGGAGTGTTTATTCTCAGTCTTTGAATATGTGATATTTCTAAGTCAAAATAGAGTGTGCCTTGAGCCTGAGATCACATATACTGATTGATGTATTGATCAGGGCCCTCTGGAGGTGGCTCAGGTGTTCTTGTCAGAGATCCCCAGCGACCCGAAGCATTACAGACACCATAACAAGCTGCGGCTCTGCTTCAAAGACTTCACCAAGAGGTACACATTCTTAAGGAATTAAGACTTGAGGACACCTTTCACCATTTTACCATTATCGCTGCAGGCCTGATCTGTTCGGATGTAATGGACTCTCATGCTTAAAGGTGTGAAGATGCCCTGCGTAAGAACAAGAGCCTGATTGGTCCAGACCAGAAGGAGTACCAGAGGGAGCTAGAGAGGAATTACCACCGCCTCAAGGAGGCTCTGCAACCTCTCATTAACAGGAAGATACCGCAGCTTTATAAACCTGTCCTGCAGGTCAATGCGCACAGGTAGGTTCCTCCTGTGTGTGGAATTAGTGTGTGAACTATGGTGTGGATTGGATATAGTGTGTGTTGTGGAGAAACTGACGTTTGTTGGGAGAGTTGAATTGCTCAATTACTTTTGTTTTTCTTCTGTAAAATGTATGCAGCAAACGGACTTGATAAGGTAGCTTGTTTGTTTATTTTCAGTGTTAGCTTTGCTTTGAGTGTCACTATATATTTTTTGCTTTATTATTCACATCAAACAAGCAATTAATGCCCCCCACCCTTTCCCTGTGTCACTAGTATTTAAGATGTTTTCTTAATACTGCATGTTTTATTATGGTATTATATGAAGTTTCTACTCTGCTAGTATTGCAATCTATTTCCTCATGCTACAGTATTCTTCATGGCTGTGTGCTATGCAGCATTACATTTTTAGTTATTAAATCATATTTACACCTGTTGAAAATCACTTCATTGCACACATTGATATCAATATATTTTTGTGTTTGTCCAGGGATTCCTTCAGCAGAATGAGCCTTCGCAAGCTTGACATATGAAGGAAAAGAAAGAACTGTACCATTAATTTATTCCTCAGTGTAAATATGACAATTTCTTGAAAGCCAGTAAGTGTTCCTGATCCAAATGAAAGGTTTAAAGTATCGTGGCATGGTACGTCATTCCAGTGTCTTAATTTGTTTACAGATAACCTGTTACACAATCCGTGGGCCGAACTGAATTTTAAAGTGGTACCTTGGCATTTTGAATTATTTTATTTATTTTGTCATGTTTCATGCGACCAGTTTGTAATTTTGCCCATTTGAAGCCTTAAAATGGCTTATTAGCATCAGTGACAGTCCCTGTTTAAGGGAATTATATGCTATTGATTTATTTTGGCAAACATTTTTAATGAGGCATGTTCTTTTTGTTTTGTTAATTCAAGTGCCAATACAGAAACTATTATCTTCCGTTATATGCTTAAGGTACTATTTAAAAGTTATGGTATCTGATGTGTCAAATCTGTATTCAATTTAGTGTGCACTTTTTTTTTTATGGTGTAGCTTTGCATTTTTCCACTTTATATAAAAAACAAAACAAAAGCAAAAACATTGCACCATTATTTATCATGCTTATTGTTCTATGCTACCTTTTTAAAAGTAGGGACTTTCAACTTATGTATTTTCTTTAATTTGAAATATTTTACAAAATAAATATTTTAATGTGCAAAACGTTTTTGTAATTTTATAAGAAAATGTCAGTAGGAGCAAGTTATATTTCTCTTCGAATCTAAAACCTCCCTTTAAACCTTTTCAACAATGATCACCAAAACTCCATCAGAATAGATAGTTAAAAACTTTATTGCTTAGAGTCTATCCCGTCAACATTCAAATAAGAGTAATTCAGCAGAGTGGAATGAGATACAAGTCAAAACAATATAATGCATAGGGGAAAAAAGTCTCGTCCCTAATGCCAATGGATAGACATATCTCCCTGAATTGCAGGGTTAAATTAAAGGTGCCCTGACCTCATAACCCACGTGTTCAGAAGCCTGTGCAGCTAAATGTGCTGTGATGGTTTATGACCTCATATAAACTGAATATGGGCAAGCTGATGGGTATGCTGATTACTTACATTTTCAATTAGCTTGAATGATTGCTTACTGTTTGATCTGGCAGTTCACGTTTCATAGATTCATTCTTGTTTGAACTTTGGAAATGTGATATTTAACGTTTCTCCCTTCTGCATAGACACCATGAATTCCAGTCCTGAAAGTTGTACAAGGATGAGTACGTTCATATATTTTATGTATAAAAAGCTTTAAGACGGACTTACTTAATCAAAAATAAATGTGTAGGTTGTTTCTCAATATCGTATACACCTATAGTGGGTCTAGTTAACCAAAAAGGAAGAACAAAATATCCAACATATTTAATTCTACCTGAATCTGAAGTGCCAAAGTGCTTTACTGATTAGGATAAACAAAAACAAATCTACTCTTGCACAGGGACCATTCTTCCCGCACTAAGAAAGGAATCCTCAAAGTTTTGAATAAGGGGTTTTAGACGAGACAAAAACAGGTAACAAGAGACAGTGTTCAGTTTACAGATAGACTTATTGGCAAGCAAGAATATAAGAACCTAGTTTCTTTTACTAGGTCTTAAAGTTGGAACCCAAATTTTAAACACTTAAAAGCTTCTCTGACAAATGTGAGCATCTGTCAACCAAGGTGATTTTTGGCCATGTCTCCAAAGCGTGTCCTTCTTTTAGCTTATCTGCAGTTGACAAGGCGTCAATAAAAACAAACCGTCCTCCTCCTCAACGCCGTGGCTCGGGCGTTCTCCTGTAGAACAGCAGGTACGGGGTGGAGGTCGAGCACGTCTCCGGGGAGCAGGCTCTCAGGAAATCCTCCTCCTGGAACAGGCGCACCTCAGAGTCGTCGAACAGCAGCCACTTCCCCTCAAACTCCAGAAGGCTGCCCAGCGCGCGCTGCTCCGCGGCCTCCTCCTCCCGAACCTGGGAGGCTGCCTCCCCGGCGTCGGCCTCCTTCTTGAGGCTCCGCTCTGGGCCACCGGTGGTCGCCCTGCACTTGGACCCCTCCGATTTAACCGCCGTCGCCTCGCCGCTGCCCGGCTTCTCCGTCTGCTTGTTGCCGCTCCCCAGGTCGTAGCTGGACACGCTCCGCTGCCCACCAAGGAGCCCCACGCCCCCCTCTGACGCCTTCTTGCCCCCCGCTTTGCTAGCCTCCCGTCTGTTGCGTTCCCTCCCCTTGAGGCTGAAAGACACCTCCCCGTCGTCGTAGTCCAGCGCCTCCTCTTTCGGCTGTCCTCCTGGGCCACGACCCTTCTCCTCTCCGCCCCCCCTCTCCTCCTCGTCCCCCGTCTCCCCGCCCTGTGGCCAGAGCCGGGTGCTCTGCAGGCCCGACATGCGCACGTATGTGGTGTAGTGGCCGCTGCTGATGGTCACGCCGCTGTGCATCACCACGGCGAACAGCTGGTAGTGGCGGCCCTCGGCCGGGGAGGGCCGCGTGCACCACTCCTCCAGGGACAGGGTGAGGGGGGTCTGCAGGGGGGTGTTGACCTTGGAGAGGCCCGCGTATGGGTCTAGTCTGGGGGATGGATGGGAGAGACAAGATTCATGATGCTTTTTGTTTATGTATTAAAAAGGTATAGTCAGCTATTGCAAGCTAATTGTAAGCTAATACACTTTTTGTTACATTCGCCAAATATCGACTTGCATTTCCCTAGCTTATTGATTCTGTGCATGTCTAAAAAAAAATAATACGGTACTTCTACACAGCCCGGGCTCCGTAAATAGGCACACAATCAAAGCCGTAGTACTACCAGAGTATTATGCTTTGCTTCACAATTGTTTTGAATGTGTGGAGCGGCGCTGCAGAGGCTTATCATTTTGATTTGAGGTTGAAGTTAGCACACTTCTTGGGAATGACCGATCCTGCCTTTAATCCTCAGGCAAGCTGTTTAGCTGGTTGTCCATTTCCACTCTATACTGGTCCTGGTGACCCACTACCCTGTATGTGTTAGACGTCTCCCTGCTCCAACACACATGATTCAAATGTAGGTGTCCTTATCAACCTCTGCAGAAGCCTGATAAGAACCCATTCATTTGAGTCAGGTGTGTTGGAACAGGGAAACATGCGGGGCAAGGGAACCCACTGGGTTGGGAAACACTGCCCTATACAGCATCAGGACTAATGCTGTTTACAAGAGAAAGTTAAAGTCTTATTAACAGCGGTGAGGACAACCTGGCTTGAGGAGAGACACACACACACACACACAAAAATGGGTTATAATAGTCGCCTTACTCTAAGCCATTAGCAGAGAAGCACTTGAGGTGAATGGTGACCACTTCAGGGGTCTTGTCAAACAGAAGGCACCTCTCTGCCTCTGTGTAGTGGTGGCAGGTCTCGCAGAAGTACTTGTCCTCCCCCACGATGCGCTCCACTGAGGCAAACTGGGAGATGGCCCAGTTCAGAGTTTTCTGCTCTGGTTTGGGATCTGGAGAGACTGGGGGAAAGACAAATGCGCATTGATAATACATATTTGGAACGAGAACACTAACAGTCGGGAATTTTGAACGTGGTTTATCGTGAAGCCGGTAACCGTTACATCCCTACCCTGGGCTAATAATGTGCGTGTGAAAAGAGGCTACGTTAGCCCAGGTTCAGCTCTTAGCCCCAGGAGTATGCAGTGCGAAAAGCCTCCATAAAATGGCATGTCTTCAGACTCCTCACCCCCTGAGATGTCATTGGGACTGCTGGGCTGGTCCTCCTGCACAGGGACGCTGATGTCCTGGAAGTCCTCCCTCCTCTCCGTGCAGCTCTCACACTCCAGACAGCGCGTCCGCAGAACCAGGCGGCCTTGGAACAGGCGCTCCAGCAGGTCCAGACCCTCTAGGAGAGGGGGGAGGGCACCAGGAATAATAAACACCAAGTTAGCGAACCGTAAACGTCAAGGTTCATCGTGTTAAACACGTCACCCATCTTCTCTTACAATTAGTTAGTAGAGAGACAATTTCAGTGGTTTAAAATGTGGCCCAGGTGACAAGACCAGCTCCAACCGGTTGGAACTCTCTACAGAATAACGGACTACTGTACCTTCCTAAAGAAGGGCTGGCTGGTCTGGTGTCGTGGCTCGTCTCCTACCTTGACTCTGCCTGTCCTGGTGGTCGCGGTGCGCTCCGTCTTGCGCTCCCCCCGTGGGCCTCTCTGCAGCGCCACCGGGTGCCTGGGGGTGGTGCTCCTCCGGCCTGGCCTGACTCTTGCTGGAGCTGAGCCGTCCCATGCTGCAGAACTTGGAGAAGATGCTGGGCTGTTTCCCCGAGGGTCTCAGCCAGCCTAGCCTGGGCCTCTTCTTCCTCTTCCCCTCCGCCCCTTTGGAGGCGTCGCCGTTCCCTGCCTCCTCCTCCTCCCCCACCACCTTCCCCCGCTCCTCTCCTCCCTCCCGGCCCTGTTCCTTCACACCCCCCCCCTCGTCCGGGGCGGCCCTCGCCACGGCGTCGCTGCAGGACTTCCTCTTGGACCGCGTGAAGGGCCTCGACGACCCCGCGTCCGGCTTCCTCTTGGTCCGGGCGGGCTTGGGCTTCTTCTTGGCGTTCCCCGCCTCGGTGTCGCTCTTCCTCTTGCCGCTGAGCTGGCCATCCTCCTCCTCCTCCTCCTGGCCCTTCTCCTTCTCCGTCTTGACCTCGTCCTCCCGAGGAGGTCTGGGGACTTCTCCGGTGCAGCCGCCAAGGTGCGTCGGTGCGCTCGGCTCCTCGCCCTCCTTCCTGATGGCGTCGCAGGCGTCCTGGATGTATCCCAGGATGCACTGCAGCACCTCCTGCGCGTCGTGCTGGAGGTAGCCTTCGTACATCGGGTTCAGCTGCCTGTAACGCAAACGCCACGTTGCGTTACTCACAGCGCTGTGGCGAGCAACACGCCTTGTTAACGGCCCATTCATATTGAGTCAGGCGTGTTGGGAGCAGCCAGACATGCGTGAATGGGTCGCCAGGACCGAGGTTGAGGACCACTGTAAAAATATAACTTAAAAATTAAAACTAATCTAAAAATAGATACATTACATGTAAGTAAACATAAAAATGTAGTAGTATAATTCTGAGACACTGCTGCAGTGGTCTTGCGGCGGCTGTATATATAATTCACACTCGCTTGTTAACGAACAGCTGAAGTGTAGAAGTGCAGCTTGCAGGTGCCCCTGATTGGCCCTTTACCTGAGTGTGTGCAGTATTTTGCGGGGGGGCGTGGCCAGCTCCCCGTCGCTGTATTTGTCAGGGTGGAGCAGAAAGCTGGACTGCAGCTGCTCCACGGACGCTATCAGGCTGTTGAAGCTGCCCAACAGCTCCATGTGTGCCTCCGCCGGGGCCTCCGCTGGGGGCTCCACCGGGGGCTCCGCCGGGGGCTCCGCCGGTGCCTCCGCCGGGGGCTCCGCCGGGGGCTCCGCCGGGGGCTCCGCCTGCTGAGAACAGCAGCAACAATGGTCAGCCCATGTCTTTGGTCATGGTTAGATTAGCTTGTGTATTAGAAATAAAGCATCCATTATCATCCAATGTTTTTAACTCAAACAACAAAGTATTAAAACATATATATGCATATACTGTGTATATATAATATTAATTACAACATGCTTGTTTGTTAGTATCTCTGGGCACAATACCTCTGAACTGTACTGTTCACTTTGAGCACTTTCGTCTTCTTGCTTCTTCTTCTTCTTTTGGGACATGTTGTAGAGCTTCTTGATGCCTTCTCTGAGCCCTGGGCAGTAGTACAGCACCTACAGTAGCAAACACAAGACAATGGGATTAGTATGACACATACTTTTCAAGCATACTAATCATGTTAACAGATTTAACTCTTGACAGACAAGCTGTACATGTAAAACACATTCATACTTCATATAAATGTCATTTATTTTTTTGAATGACAAATTTAAAATCGATAAAATACAAATTAAAAGGATTGGATTTGTGTCTTTTATTCTACTTGTTGTTTTTGTTTGATATGTTTGTATGTTCCTCGCCACACCCAAGATCAGAACGACAAGCTTTTAAGTGATCCAGGGGAGAAATGCAATCGAGGAGAATACCACTAACTAACTAAGCCAATGTTTTTGTGTGTATGTTTGTGGGTTCAATTCAGAGGGAAGGGGGACGGGAGGACACAGTTGTAGTGGCATTGTTTCAACTGTAGCACCATTGCCCACCTGTAGAATGCTGTTCAGATAGCATGTGTTGCCCAGGTTGTTGAGCCCTACAAACGGCACCAGGGCATCTCTCCTCACAGATCCTGGAGAGGTCAGACAGTCTGGAGATGGACCAGACACCTGATCAAAGTTGCTGCACAAAAGGAATGAAAATAATATGAGAAAAAGATAATTGAAACTATTTGTGATAAGATTCCTTGGACATAACAGACACACCCACCCTGTAGTAGGCTCTTCGGTTTCAACGGTCTTAGGTTCATCTACTGGAGGTTCAGAAAAATCCAGTGCTCGTTTAGCTTCTTTCTTGTGGAAGAACTTGAGGGACAGCTTGCTTTTCTTAACTGGGCTCGCATGTGCAGCCACCACATTTTCACCCTGAAGACCTGGCATCTTGGACCAGCGTCGTCAGAGTAAAACTATACAAGATAAACAGCGCGCCTCTGGCGAGGAAAAAGTGAATCGGCAGATATAACATAAAGTCAAGGATCACGGACACAAATATACTGAAATGTGTTTCTACAATAACCAACTAGTACTACGCGTAATGTGTCCGACCAAGGCAACATACTGCAGTAGCCGCCTATCGTACGACGATAAGGTGGCTGCCTGTACCGGTTATATACTGTCAAACACGATGCTTCATTCTTGTTATCCTTGTGTCATTTGTATCTGATGTAAGTTGTTTAATGTTGAGAAAGTTGTATTGTGAAATTTAGGACGTAGGCGGTAAGATAAATCAAACTGATCTAGTAAATCAGTAATTATAGAAACCCGTGGGGAAAACCCTAGGTTAAAGCCTTGTGGCGCGGCAAATAAGTGGGAGGAGAAAACAGACAACACGCCGTTTCCAACAGTTCGTCAGTTGACCGTATTTAGTGTGTATGTTTTTCTTACCTTACTGGTTCATTTCTAATGCACGTTATGTAAATCTTATATCACGAATTTTCGATTATAAAGCCCATTTTCGAGAATTTTACAACCCATCTACTGCAAGGAAGAAGTTGGCGCTTTTCGTACCACAAGACCCGCTGCTCTACTGCCAGCAAGAGGTCAAAATAATCATAAAACATGCTATAATAAAAGCAAGATTTTCTGTCGTAAATATTTGTAACACATTTAATAGTGCGTAAATGGTCGCGTATATTTAAATGCTTAAATAAACTAGAAAATATATGTCACGGAGCTCAGGCTTTAAGCGAGGCATCAATTTTATATAGGACCGCGTATCCTATGTGGCACTAGGACAGAGGCCATATTTGTAAGGTCATTCGTATCACGTTTTACAGTATTTTATTTCTGATTTAATATAGTTGTTTTTAATCACTTAACTTATCTCGCGGGCGGGTTTTCAGATATTATAACAATGAAAAGATTTACAATTATGGGCTAAATCGAGTTTATTATGTGTTGTTTTTCATACTGTTTATATATGCTATATATTTGTTATTCTTTGACGTCTCACATGCTAGCCTAGATAAATTATACCAACTTTGATTAATGCAGTCAAACTCTCAGTTCTTGCGATATGTAGCCTACAGCTGCACACAAACGTAATTTAAAGAGTTTAGATAGGCATATTACATCATACTTTTTTTCGTGATGGCGTTTATGGAGAATAAGTTAAAGTATTTATTTATTTTATTTATTAGGCCTATTCAATTTACCAGTTTGCCCATAGCTACGACTTGTTATAAAAATAACTTGAATGAAATAGGGCTACATTTACAATTACAAACGTCCATCGACAGGGGGCGAAATTGGACATTGTAAAATGCTTGTATGCACACCTCCATCCATCCAACAACTATGCGAGACCAGCTTCGTATGCACATTTTGGAGCATTTTATAATCCGTCAGCAAAGCCAGCCGTCAATTTACGTAACGGTAAGGCGTTTTATTGTGTTTCTGTTTTTCTGATGTAGAACACAACTGAATGATTTCCTCGCTTGCCTCTTTCCATGTACTATTTTTGACCCTATACGCTATCGTAGGGAATGTTATTTAACAGCTGGCGACAAATAAGACGCCAGGTGTTTTGCTTTCCCTCAAAGGTGTCGCATGCCTTTTCTCGCAGGCTTAGTCAATAATATGATGATATGCAGGTCAGACCGTAGGCTACTGCTGTGGACTGACTGGCTGCTTGATCAGCAGCAAAGGAAGAGCATATGGGTGTATCGATGTACTGTAACCTGCTCTTGCTCGTTTAAACCGATACATTAAGCTAAAATCAGTTGTAGGCTACTCTAGTCGGTCATAATGGTAATATGACCGACCTAATGTTTGCGGCTTTATCTGTGTGTGAATGCAACTCTATCAACATGACTCTGGTGGCAATACAGTACCAGTGAGCTGCTAAGTTTACTAAGTGATAATCATTCATTATATGTTCGTAATTCATAATATTCCATATATTATTATTTAATTTAATTGTATGCACGTCATTGCCAGGGAGTGTTATCTCTTTTCCCATGTAAAATATAGCCAGGAGTTGCATTATTCAAGTGCATTGCAGTGGATTACAGTACCTGCCTTCTTTAGAGAACCTATTGGCTCCTGAGATTAAAAAGGCCAGGTCCGCTGACCAAATCATATGCCATACTCAAGGCAAGTATGTGAACAGTCTACCTTGATAATCTCCAGTTGACAAGGCAGTGAAAAACTTAATAAATCAGGGTTTACATGCCATTTGCTTTTAAATTGAACAAATGCAAAGATACTAAGTGCAAAATCAAATATGCTGTGGGAATCTCTGAAGAGGCCTTTGTCCCAGAGGAGGAATACAGGTCCCATGGCCTAGCAGTGTGGGTGGCACGGCAGCCCCCGTTCCCCATTCCAACCTACCCATGAGAAAATTAAGGCATGCTGTGCGACAGGCTATGCTGCACACTAAGAATGACAAGCATGTCCTGTATATCCACCAATCTACCTATCTAGCAGTAATCAGACACACACACACACACACACACACACACAGTATCTTCTTAATTAAACTGTGCTGTATTTTATAACACACGGTGTCATTGTGCGGTCACACACACGCGCACACGCGCACATACATACCCTTGTCTCATCAAGGGTGTTTAGACTACAGACTGCAAGTCGTCTGTCTTTGCTTGTCTGTTACATAATCTGCTCTATTTGTTTTCAACTGAGACACTGGCAGGCCTATCTCCACCAGATCTTGTGTGAACTTCATGCAGGGTTAAATGTAATCCGTTACAGTTACTAGTTACCATCCTAAAATTTCAATCGGACGTAATTTTTGGATTACCTACATTTAGTAACATCATCTAATTACTTTCCTTTACTTTTGGATTACTTCAAGACTAAACATTGTTCTTTGAAATGCCATTTAAAAATGCAAAAATATTATCTCCTTTGGCCGTGCCATATCTTTCTATTTTTGTGACCGTTCATGTTGCTCAGAAAATCATATTAAAGTATGATTTAATTTCTATTATTGGTTGACGACATTAATGAAAGGTTAATAAGTGAACAGCTGACTGTTTTATGCATTTTCCTTCAGCAAACTTCCCTTTCACCGCTAACTCTGATGCCATGGTTCTCAGTAGGAAACCGATGGAGTGCCTAGTCCGGGTAGGGAATGAGTCCTTACCCCAAGTGAAGGAGTTCAAGCACCTCGGGGTCTTGTTCGCAAGTGAGGGGACAATGGAGCGGGAGATTGGCTGGAGAATCTGAGCAGTGGGAGCGGGATTGCCTTCCCTTTACCACACCGTAACCGCATCAAAAAGAGAGCTGAGCCGGAAGGCAAAGCTCTCAATCTACCGGGCAATGACGGTCCTATGGTTATGAAGGATAGGTCATGGCCGAAAGAACTAGATCATGGGTACAATCGGCCGAAATGGGTTTTCTCCCGTACCACCTCAACTGGCTCCTTTCGAGACGGAGGAGCAGCGGCTCTACTCCGAGTTTTTTAGATAATAACAACAATTATGGGCTAAATTGAGTATATTACGTGTTGTTTTTTATACTGTTTACTAGGCTATATTTGT
>JAODTR010000019.1:2638162-2652632 GCA_025399935.1 Amblyopsis rosae
CAGGTGTGTTGGAGCAGGGAGACATCTAAAACAAGCTGGATAGGGGCCCTCCAGGACTGGAGTTGGGCACCCCTGGTCTACACACATGCCGCACACACACACACACACACACTCTTATTTGCTATGAACACATGCTCTGCTACTTATCCTTCTGTGTGACAAGTGTCGTGCCAGAAAAACAAAATGGAATATTAATCTTTCATGGACGAAGGCGCTGAGCAGATGAACAAGCTGTTTGCATTTCCCTCTAGTACATCGGCTTGCAATTTTAAAGTAAAATTTGTTTTAGAATTTGGCAGCTTCTCTCAACAGGAATTAATGTTCAGTTATTTTGTGGACAGTTGTAGATAGGCATCATGGTGTTTGGTAAAGATACAAGATTAAAATGGTTGTTGGTTTTCCACAGGAAATTTGGTGTTGGTGCGTGTTGCTATGGATACACAGTTGTGTTCTACATGAGTCTATACATTGTTGGTCCCACTGACCATTCAAGGCCAAAATTACAGCGCTTTAAAGTTCATGCAAAGGTTTACTTATGTGCGGGCTGTAATGCACACCAATATACCTGGCCAGAGCCATGGAAAGAACAGAGTTACGCCATCTCCGTAGGGCTGTCACGGTAAAATGCGGTGCTTTCGGTTGGTTTAAAAACGCGGCATGCAGTATTATTGCCATATTTTTGTTTTTGCGTGGTCAATAGCGCATAAATAGCACACATTCCTTAAATGAAACCTCATATTTGCCCATGAAAATAAATTGAAACATTTGCGTAATTTTGGGATAATGGCATTTGCTTGGCATTGCCCGCGGTTGGGTTAGCAACACCACGGTATTGCAATATTGCAGATATCAGGACAGCCCTGCATCTCTGTTCACTCCAATGGACCGTTTTTTTTCACAGCAATGGCAGATTGTGGAGCCTCAAAATAGTTCCTGGAAGTTAGCCCATTTAATTTTAAATGTAAATCGGTGCATTTATTGATTACTAATTACTTAAAAATGTTGTTATATATCCGCATATATTAATTCAAACAGCCAACCAAGCACTTCGGGAACTATTTTGCCATATGTTTAGCCTCTCCATGAACCATGTGACCGTTGTCAATTTCGAACTTTGGCGTTGGCGTAACCGTTATTTCCATGGCTCTGGACAGGGACAGACGGCGGCACTTCTGAGTCTAAATTTGAATAAGTGAACATAGGAACATACAGTATGGCATTTTTCTCATTTAGTTTTGGGTTATATCATGCTCAGGTTATTTTCAGTGCAAATAAATAGCACATACAATCAAGTCAAAAAGCATTACGAATATGTCTTGTGGCTTAACATTTATTTATCTGCATAAAATACTTCAAAAGGGGGAGAACTATAGTTTGATCCCAGTTGGATTGACAATTTTAAGTGTGCGAGTACGACCAAAGACCTTACAGTGTCTCTGTAACTACATTATACGTAGGTGCAAATCAGTAAACATACGGTACATAAACACAAACCTGGATGTGTTGCGCTGGTGACACACACACACACACACACACAGTAGCCTACATACTACTTCCAACATATTTCTTTTTTTTATAGGTCAGGTGAACGGAGTTGTAAATTGCTGAGCAACCAGAATTCCTTGCTAACAGGTATAGAGCAACATCGGCTGGTAGAGCAGAGGGGTCAGAGAGAGAGGTATCTCCATCAAAATACATTAAGGCCGAATAACATGCATTCTAGACGCAGTCATTGGTCACTACTGTATAATAGCAATACAGTACCAGCCAAAATTATTCTGCATTTAATTATATTAAAAGTATTTGCATCCTCTCAGACTAAAGATCATTTCACAAACAACTAGTTCTGTCAAACAGATCTTATCTACGACCAACCCCAAGGCCCGCCACTTTTCACCCTGTCCTCCAATAACCATTTATTTTTAATCCGACAAATTCCTTCAACTGTCCGTTTTCCGGTATGTAGCCTATTCTGTTTTGTCCAATCTAGTAACTAGGTTTGACAGGTCAAAGGGGCGGGACAGATTATGAACACTTAGTTCTGGGTTCTTTACCTTGTAGGTTAGTGCATCCAGGCACAACAGCTTTTAGAAAATGTTGCAGTTTTTTTGTACAAGTCAGAAATTATGTTATTTTAGCTAAACACAATACAAAGTCAAAGAACGGTCCCCGCCCGGTGGGAGTGGTTTTCGGAGTATGACGCATTGCGCTCTGTCTATATTAAACACCACAGTGACCCCCACCCCCCCCCATATGCCTCCAACATAGCACATCTGCAGTGAGAGCACGGCGGACAAGCCACAGAGATGTCCTGCTTTTTCTAATACTCAGCAATATGACAGCAGCAGGCGTGGGGCAGCATGCTCAATGAACAGCAACAACGGACAGGGTTGCTGCTTGGCCCACTCATCCATCAAGACACAGGCGAACTGTCACGCTCACCTGCTCCCCCCCCCCCCCACCAAAGATGAGGTTGACCCCATACTGGGGTCACCCTCATCTACTGCCTGGGCTCCCTCTCTCGCTTGCCGTGTCACTTTAAACACTTCATACTCCCTCTCTCTCTGGAGACACAGATGAACTATAAGTGCAGTGGGTTTAGTCTCTCTCAGCCAGTAACAATAAACCAAACTAATATGTTTCCATGGTAACTTCATAATAACAGGTGAAGGGTGTGGCTATCTGGAACCTGGGGAAAAACAAAACTTCCACACAAGTTTTTATAAATTTAATATATCAATATATAGAGATATTTATCAACAGTTTTATTTCATAGAAATGTGAGTGAGACCATTTTGGCATACAGTACAGATATTCCATGTAAGAACTGAAGTCGGTACATTTTTAAGCTCCGCCTCCTTCAATCACCTTCAATGCCAAACTATCCTCCACAACTCCAGTGGACACATAACACACACAAAACAATAAAATAAAATAAAAAATAACCGTAACTCAGTAAAAGTATACAAGAGCACAAAATAACAAGGCACCAATAAATTAAAATAACCCTTCTAAAAAGAATTTTAAGAATTAAATACTGTATGAACACTAACAATCTCAAATGCCTTACTGCCAAAGATATTATAATTAAAATAAAGAAAAAGAAAAACTTTGGCAGATTATTAATTTTTAGTTACAATCAAGTAGTAAATAAATCCAGTGCTCTTCTTTAGAAATAGTCTACACTCCTGAACCCCAATGGTTTATGTACATTTCTTTTTTTTAGTTTTTACAGAGACATTTAAAACATTATCAAAAGGTTTTCGTTGTATGAAAATGTATTTACAAGTCATGATTTAAAACCATTGAACTGTACTATTTGATCGGCCCAACGTTGTACGTACCTCTTTACACAGTGCAGAAGGCTTCTTGAAAAGTTTTGTGCAACAAACAGCGTAGAAAATGCCTGTGACCCATGGCTGTGGAATGGACCAAACCCAGATATTTACTTTTGTTGATGAAAAATCAGCAAAATTTCGGCAGACTTTGATTTTATTACACATGTATCTGCAAATGTATCTCACTAAATGTTGCCTCTGTGATACCCTTCTATTATTACCCCCAGCAAAACACCCCAAAGTAGAAGTTACATAGACACGGTATGCACCCCTCCCCCCACCCGCTCGCTCACATGTCCTTCATTTTTATAATGACTGGTAGAAAATAAAAAAAGTTGGATCCTGAACTTTGTCCTTCAAGTAATTACACATAAGGTAGGTCCGAAATTAACCCAGGAATGGTTTAGTCAGGAGAGGAAGAAGCGCGACAAGTGACAAACTCTCAGACTTACAGTCCAAAAAAACCCACATGGTTATAGAAGGAACCAGATGGTTAGGGAAAGTCACTATACTGTAGGTATACAAGATTCATGTCATGTAGAGTTAATGAAGGCTCCTTCCACAGTCCCAAAAGCATATATCCAGGAGAAGGTTTGTTCACTGCTTTACAGTGGGGAGGGGTTATTCAGCAAACAAGTTCCTTAGTTGGGGGGCCATCAGTGCTTTCACTCCAGTGTTGAATTCTTCCAGCCAGTTGGTCTGACACGCTACCCATTCAAAGATAAGGACAGCCCTTGCCAAAGCCAAGATGTCATTGATGGAGATGAAGACGTATGAATGAAAAGATGCACTGAGAAAGGCAAAACTAGTGACACTGCTTTCATTACCCATTGTTCTAGGTAAATCCGCCAAAAACATTTTGAGAACCAAATATACATTTGTGATGCTAGTGTTGCCGTTGCTCAGCACATGAGGAAGTGTGTTGAAAAGATGTTAGAGATGTGAAATATGGTAGACAGGATTGAGTAAATGGAAAAAATCAGCATCAGATACTTAAATTAAAAATTAAAAATAAAAAGACAACCAGTAGAAAATGCATAGAGAGAAATAGGATGATATTTGATGACCAAACTATTGTCAAGAACAGGGAGCACAAATAAACAACATTAATTAAGGCATATGTCATGTCAATTTTGAAATTACGATTTGGAATTTAGTCTGGTTTGTTAAAGCTAGCCTATGTTAATAGGTATTACGTTTCTAAAACTTTAATAGTATTGCACAAATAAGTTATAAAACACTACGGGAGTTTAATAGATGACAGACCTAATGACCATATGGAAAGATATATTAGAAAAAATATACATGGCTTTTTCTACATGCAGTATGTGGAGTTACCAATATGTTCAAGTCCAACAAATAAAGTCCAACTCGTCCAAAACTTCAAGCATTCGTCAGACATGGACCTGCACAGCTTAAAATGTACATTGCTGCCTTAATAGCTAGCGTGCTATCTCTTGGAGTAATATACTGTAACTGTAATGGACTTGTGGACAGACACTCAAAAGACTGGTTTACTGCCTTCCATTAAACCATGCGATGATAACTGTCAAAGTGATTTAGAAGTATAGTATTGTGTTTCTACCATAGTGCAACCTCCAAATGGCGCATGTAACCTGTATTTAATCTAGCATACAGGATCACAATGCCCTCTACAGTGTTCTGCAAGAACTACAGTATATATAATAAATAATGACCACATAGCTTCTGCTGTTTGTTTTGAGTCTACAAAAATTTGAACCAAGAACTCTAGATTAACACTGCATTGCAAACGTTTCTACAAAGCCATGCTCAGTTACCTCCACAAATGGGCAATTTTTTCCTCTGACAAAAACCCTTCGGTGTGTAACTCCATGAAACCTGGCCACTGTAGCGATCTCGCCATTCAATTTATGACGATGAATTGTCTATTAATATTCGCCATTAATATATGTACACTACATTTTTTTTGCATTTTATTGTCCCCGGAACTCAAGAGCCAAAGCTCCACAAAACTGCCAAACTGCCAAAACTCCACAAATGTGGCTGTTGGGGGAAGGGTAGTGAAAGTTGTGGGCTTCCACGTACCCTGTGGAAACGAAAATAACGGTTGCACAACTGGTTGTTTTAAACTACTTTAAATTAGACTATAAGTGGGATGAACTACAAGACAACCACAATTGTGTTTCTTCTTCAATGTAAACGTAGAGAACATTAACATGAATTGCCTCAAGTCACTACAGATACAAGCACTGCCATTCAGGTGACATGCTGTTCGGTGCCTCAGCAAAACCCGTCAGTGTTGCGCATCTAATTTCCCTGCATCTGCGGCAAAGGATTTAAGAGGATGATGTGGAATAGTATGTCCCTGTGTTGGCTGTAATAGCTAAACAGCTTCCAGTTTGTAGTACCTACATACAGGTAGTATGGAAAATAAATGCTTAGAATATGGAGAACCATGGTCTAAATGCCACCTCACTATAGAACTACCCACAATGCACTGCTTGGTGCCAAGTGGAGAAAGATAGTGTCATCCCAGTGAACACAGAGGGAGGAGAATGCCTGGCACATTACCGCTGCATACTGTCACTAGAAGTCCATCAGGATAAATCACCCCATTCATCTGACATGCACGACTATGTTCTTGGACAGTATGGTGTAATCGTGGATCGTAGCTCGTCCCTGCCTTATCGCTCGTCTCCTTATCTCTGTATGTGTCTTACTGTGTGGCCCCGCCCCCGTTTCCCACAGCGAAAAGAGAGGGCTGTAATTGACTTGTCTGATTAATTAATTAAGATCTGTGTCTCGAGTTGTCTGGATGTCTACAACGCAGCTCCTTCGCTTTTGCTACAGCAAATGCAGCTTACTTTCATAATCCTATCAACATAATGCATATTACTATTCTATGCACAATCAGCAATCAATATAACCCAGAAAATATATCCAGTGAGTGAGTGCAATGACCTTTGTTCACCGGTTATAAACCTTTTTTTGACAACGCAGACTAAAAGAAAAGTACATTAGTTTGACTATAACACAGCATGACAGTGAGTAGATAACCTGTCCAATCCATAGTCCTGTGCCAATACCAACTGTTCCATTTTCCATTTGCGTTACTCAAAACATCCTTTCCGTGAAAAAGAAGGTTTGTCTTTGTGCTCATTATAGAGGTAAGGAAGAAAACCTCTTACTGTAACAGTCAACAACGAAGGACTTCTAGTGCAAGCTTCCTTTCATCCTTCAAACCCTCTAAAACACACAAACACACACACACAGCACATGCGTGCGTAACAAAAAAAAAACAGAACAAAAAAACATTTTGTTTGTGTGTGCTAATTAAAACATACACATGTGCACATCAAGTTTATTATTGAACCACTACATGCCCCTGACGCCGGCAGAGAGGATTATCCATAATCCTTTGTATTTACTCCCTCGCGGTTCTCAGTCTAAAAACACCCTGTAAAATCACCTCCACCTGTACGCTGCCTGGCTTGCCCTTGGATATATATAGTTACGCCTGCCTCAGGGGGAATTTGAGTGATGATTTCAACACGGACGACAAGTCCCCTTCATAACAGAAAGGTTTAACGCGTCCTTCGTGTTATCTAATGATTTGAGGGGATACTGTATGCCCAGAGGAGTCCACCTAGCTCAACCATCGCTAAATGCTGCGTGTACCGTACATGGAGAAATACTTATCATACATCCGTTTTGTGCATTTACAACAGTAAATAAAAGTAAATCGGGAATTAATTAACAATTCGTTGGCCCGTTTAGAATGTACGACGGGGCTCCCGCATTTTATATTTACAAAGTGCACTGAGGCACCCATATGAGGTTAGTTCACAGAGCAACAAAAAAAATTTTTTAAATAAAAAGCTTGAAGCAGCATATTATGCACCACTACCTCTACGAATAAAAGTACGACGAAAAAGACAAAGAGAAGAAGGGAGCAGAGGCTACTAGCCGCTTTACAGCTTGTACTAGCAGGTAGCTCTAGCGGAAGTAGTGGTTAGCTAGCAGTGATAGCGAGAGGAGTGCTAGTCAGAGAGGGAGAGAAAGAGTCACTCTTGTTCTTTAAAAATGACAGCGGGGAGGGGAGGGAGCACCATACAGACCTTCCCACAGCCCCCATTGCCTGTCATCCCCTTTGTCTCCACCAGGGGGATGTAGGGGCTGTGGCTTAGTGGGGGAGGTGGGGTGCTGGGATGGCATTGAGTGGGTGAGTTGTTTTCCTCCTCCCCCCTCCTACACACATACCGCCCCCCTTCAGGGGTAGCCATCATCCTCCAGGCTTAGAGCCACGCGCTGCAAACGGCAGACAAAAACACCGTTACCACACGGACTGCTGGAAGAGTCACAGGAAGAGAGAGAGAGAGAGAGAAAGAGAGGGAAAGAGGTAAAGCGGGAGAGAGCGGAAGAAGAGGGAGAAAAAGGGAGAAAGTGGGAGAGAAAGCAAGAGGGAGAGAGCGACAGAGACATCGAGAGAGAGAGAGTCTAGGCCGTGTAACAAAACTGAAACGGCGTGACAGAGCAGTGAGGAAGCAAAGCAGAAATGAGAGAGGAGAAACAGAGGTCTAGTCCAGAGGCCACGCGGGACCTCTCTCCCCCTCTCTCCATTGAGCCTTTACCTCCGCTACTACACTCCATCGCCTCCTCTCTGTCCCTCACCCGCCCCCCCCCCTCCACCTTAAGGAGATATAAGTGGACGAAGGAGAGAAACCAAAGATGGAACATTAGAGAAAAACAGAATGAAACGGAGGGTTGTGCTTCTCCTGCTCCCTGATGAATCAGCGCCTGTGACCTTGAATCCTAAAGTATGTGTGAGTGTTTGTGCACACCTCTGCCGCCTGAACGTGTCCTATATAGAGATCTATTTTCCTCCTATCTCAACACGTACAGTAGAAATATGCTGCCATGCCAACCGTCGAGCCATACAACCCCCATTAACCCGCGGGCATATCATCAACACACGGAACAAATAAATGGCATTATAGCCCTTTCTAAAACTTTAATCTTACTTTCATTCCATAAATGTAGCCACCGACCTATTCCGCAAAGGCAATAAAGATAGAATATAAATGTTAAATGTAAATGTTTTAGCTCTAGTCTTATCTGAGTCAAGGTATTGCAGTGCTGAACTGTTTGTTCTTCATGCTTCTATGCCAAGGGAGTCTAATATTGTCCTATAAACAAGCATTTACGTTAAAGAATAGAATAACACGATACTCGATACCACTCAATTCAGAATACCATAACTACAGTACCAAACTAGACATAGTTTAGAGTAAGCATATCTAATGTAAAACACATCTAATGTATCATGTTTGAAATACTATACCCTGTACCCAATCCCATCCTATACATTGCTGGCAAATGGGACGTGCTTTTGTCGTGCTCTCGAGTCATAAACAAATTCTATCGGCTGATTCCTTAAACAAAATGCGAGCAAAGCTTCGTCTCCGTCTAAAGATCTCTCACCGGAAGATGAAAGCCATTGTGTCTCCCGTTAACCCCCCCCCCCCCAGCAACACAAACACAAGATTAACCCAGACTTATGCGGCGTGACGAGACAACAGCGAGCGACGATGTCATGAGGAAAACACAAATATGGGGTGGACATGAATGGCTTTGCGTGCGTGACGCACAGTGAACACTGGCTGAAGGGCTCACACGTCTGAATGATGAACGCCAACAGGTGCGAGTCACCGTAACACCATTGTGCGTGTCGCGACCTGCGCTTTCCGACGGCCGTTACGGTAACCCCCGACAACGGCGCACCCACACACGTATATACCCCGAGCCCATCCCACCCAACCCCCAAACTTCTCATTTGCCCCTGGAGAGCATCGGTGCCCCCGAGTACCAGTGCGAATTGCTGTCTGTGACGCCGCCCCCTAGTGGCAGCGCTATGAAGGGCTGGCTGTGTCCGCCACCACCACCAACACCACCACCACTCACGGCAGGGTAGACGTGGCCGACGGCGTCGCTGTGGCGACCGATGTGGATCTCGTCGTCGTCGTCCTCCGTGGTCTTGCGGTACACGGGGTTGTCGAAGTTCATGCTCTTGGTGTTCCTGCGGCGCCAGTTGCGCCACACCAGGAAGCCGGAGGTGCACAGCAGGCCGACGACCACTGTGGCAAGGATAGGAACTGCATGTGTTTAACACACGCACACGCACACGCACGCACGCGCACACAACAGCACACGGGCGGGGTGTTAACACAGCCCGGGGCGCACGAGCAGCGACGCACAACGACACACAGTGACAACGTGCAGCAACGCACAGCAACACAACACCGACTCTCACACACACACACACACACACACACTGCATGTGTGTATATATTGTCAGAAATATAACATTTCCGACAAAGTCACACGGACACTATGCGTGTGTGCAAGTGTCGATGGATGGCCCGCAATCAAATCAGACACGCACGTGTATTCGCACGCACACACACACAACCACACTAGACTTTGAATCTGTTCCCTGTCATGGATGTTCACGAGGCAGCTCGTGCCGTGGTGGGTTTCTGGTAGTTACGGTGGCCCTACAGGGACACTCGACGGCCATCGCACAGCTCCATCTCAAACTAGAGAGGAGACTATTGCACCCCTCTGGATTGTAAAATGCTACTGTAGGTACAGGCCATCCCGGATTCCTTGTCTTCTTCTGTGGTGTTTATGATGCGGCTACTGGAGGGAAATGACCGAGGGAGAAATAGAGATAAGCTCCATCTGTGCTGGGCAGCTCTCCAGGTCCTCATTACCATATCAGCATGACTGGCTGCCATGTGGGCCCATGTATACGTGTGCCTGTGTGTTCGTGCGTGCGTACGTCTCTTTCCATGCCAAGGCCCCTGTTAAAACCCCATTTAAACCCTGAAACATTTATCATTAAAAGCCCCATTGGTAAAAATCAGATATTGTTTTATTTGAGGATGAGCTTATTTTGCTACACATACCCCATATGCACTCACATGTGAAATTCCCTTCCCCTTGCAAAACTGTGGGTGGTATGTGTAGAAAATTAGGGTGCCAAAAATGTAGTCTACAAAGACCTCCAACTGTAATAAATCCCATAAATCCCCCGAAAATATAGAGCAACAGTGCTCCAATAAACCAATAAAATATGGAAAGGGGGACAGGGGAAATGGTTAATAGCCCCAGTATTATTTTAATGAGCAGATAATAACAACTGTTTCAATGGGCTCCTATAACTCATCATACTATACAAGTTTAGGGATAAAACAGTATGCTACAAGTGCAAATTCATTTATGCACCAATATAAGATGACTTCATGTCTAGTATATTATATGTATAGACTTGAAAGAACAATATCAATAACATATCCATATAGGCTGCTATTACTGTATTACTGGTGGACAGGGTTGGGAAGTAACTGATTACATGTAATCAATTACTTGTAATCATATTATGAAAAAACAGTAACTGTAATGCATTACAGTTACCACATTAAACAGTGGAATCAGATTACAGGTAAAAAAAAAAAGTATTACTTCTTGGACTACTTTCAAATATAAAAGGGATGTTTGCAAAAGAAAAATACATACAATTACATACAACTGCATACAATTGGATGTTCTCTTATAAACCTTTCATTAACGTCAATCAATAATTGAAATGAAGTTCTACCTTAATCTGATCTCCTGCGCAACATATACGATCACACAAATAGAAAGATTTGGGCGTGCCAATGCCAATCCAAAAAAGATTGATGACTGATTTTAGTCTGGTAAACGAGTAACTGTAACAGATTACATTTAAAGATTTACCTACCCAACCCTGCTGGTGGATTATCTACTGACGATTAGCACATTTCCTCCATAGAAAATGTAATAGTTAATATTTTGTTCCGTTCTTACACAATTTAGTAAAATATGGCACTAGTATTGTCCATTAAAATCTAATAAACACTGCCTCCATTTACATTAGTGCACGCACACACACACACACACACACACACGTGCACAGGACTGCGGGCAGAAGCGTAAATAGCAAAGGGGGGGTTGGGGGTGCAGACAGCACAACACAACAGAAGCAACAAGCAATACAGGCAACCTATACAGTGTACTCACCAATAGGAATGACAATGCCCAATACTGCCACTGTGATATTGTTACCTAGGAGGTAGTGCTCATTCCCTGCTGGGACAGACAGACAGACAGACAGACAGACATACAGACAGATTAATTTGGGGCAAAATCTCTACAAGAAGAGCTTTCTGGGCATAAGAAAAGCATCTCTGAAGGACATATCCCTGTAGAGGTCTGTGGAGGTGTTTGTTAACTCTACTGTAGGTGTAAATGAAATGCAGAAAAAATAAAAAAACATATCTGGATACCATCTGGAGACAATGAGATGCATTTCAATACAGACGCAGGCAAAATGCAATTCCAGGCGGCAATCCCTCAGAATACTGGTTTGCGACACATTCAGTTCGAGGAAGCAATTTATTAAACTCTGGAGAGTACGGTACTGATTGTCATCCCCTCCGAATTTACTTTTGTCATCCCAGGAAATGCATGTTGTTATTTCAAACTGTGTGCGGTGTATCTATGGACAACAGGATTGTATATACAATTGACTTTAAAAAAAAAAAAAAAGAAGTTAACATTTTGTAAAACTAATTATGGAAATTTTATGTTACTGTTCCCAATAACAAATAGAGTACTGTAGCAGAATTTGTGGATTAACATGAGAATTACAGACTATCCACAGACCAACAAAATCATGTGAACAAAACACACACGATACATCCCACAGTAACTATATTCTACTAGACATGTATTCATAAAGCAGGCGTGAATACAAACAATATGTTCATCTCATCTATTATAAAGACTAGCAGAGGTCTTATGAGCCCCCGCCCCCGCCCCCTTACCCCCCTGTAGCTGTACCTCCCTTGACTCCCCCTCACGTCCCACCACAGACATCTGCCGTGGACCTGCAGAGGTCAGTCCTGGCCGCTCATTAGCCACAGTGGCTATAATGAAGTCTTGTGAGGAAGATTAACAGGAGCAATGATGGAGGTGCAAGCCTTGCATAGCGATAAGGAAGGCCCCGTGGTCGTTGATATGCACGGCCACCCGCACGGCGTTTGTTGTTGGTTGTGGGACGCACAGACAAAGACAATGTGCATGGGATACATGCTATATACAGGGTCGTGAACCGTACATACAAGTGCACGGACGCGCGCACACGCACACACAGCCTCTAGCTCTGAGACAGCGAGAGTGAAGAGGGAATGTGGTTATTTCTAAAGCATGAGCGACATCCAATAGAAACCACAAGGAGGATTAATGGAATCTTATTAAAGCAGCGGTTATGAAAGAGGTCCCCGGAAAGTGAAGTCTTGGGGGGGAGAGAGAGAGAGAGAGAGAGAGAGAGAGAGAGAGAGAGACAGAGACAGCTGTGAGAGTAGCTTCAGTTTCATTATGCCATTATTGCTGCAGGGATTTCAATTTCAAAAACAATCACTATATCATCTCCTTCTAGAAAACAATACGTTGCTTTATGGCACACAACACACCATTATTCAAATGTGCAAAATATATGTATTATATAAACAAAGAAAATGTAATCACAAAGATGAAAAAAATGCATATTAAGGAATTATATATATTAAGTTGGTCTCTGTTTATTACATTTGAATGTTGCAGAAATTGCACTAGAATATTAAATCTAATAAAAGTATGTGGCAAGGGCTCAACACTCCTGATTTGAAAATGTAGGGAACTGACATATGCCATGATTCTATTTGAAAATCCTACAGTACAGCATAACAATCTTAAAGAAAAAGATAATGGCTGTATCAAACTAAATTGGCATCATCATTGGTTCAATAAACTGTTATAAGAAGTTATACAGAGTGGGCATCAGATCTCTCTCTCATATATATATATATATATATATATATGCTTTGCAGTCAATGTTGGGGAACTTGAAAAGTTATAAATCCTAACACCCTGCCTGTGTGGGTTTGAAACTTTGTTCCATTTTCTTCCATGTGTCTGCGTGTTACTGCCATGGTGGGGAGGCTCAATGATGAGATTTCTAGACAAGAGAGAACATGCTCATTCTTCTAAATTCTGTAAAACAAAGCCCCAAAGTGCATGAAAGTATTATAGACTAGAGCATTCACACCCAATAACTAACTTTCATCTATTTTGGTTCTACTGTACAGTATCTTCCTGCTTTCCTGCCTCACGACACAGTCTCTGCAAAGCAGGGCGGCCATCTTTCCATTTTCTCACTCCGTTAACATATGAAGATTCATTTTTATTTCTGGTGCTCTATGCTTTATTCTATATGGTCTTATATTCAAATAAATCGGCCTTTCCTCTTCCACATTCCCCCCCTTACAAGGTGCTCACATCCTCCTGCCTCGCTTTCCGGTCCGTCCAAATCCTTCCTTAAATTCCTCACTTCCACAACTTTTCACTGGCAGACACCACCTCTCATTTGTCACTTGCCAAATCTCTTCCACCCTTATTTGTCACTATGCTGCCTTTAAAAGCTAGCTGAAAACATTCATCAATGTAGGTACCATCTTCGGCGTTGGAAACAAATGCTGGCTGCTGTTTTGGCTAACAATCTTCTCCTACTACATCCCTCATACTCACAATGTTGTGTTCCCTCCCTGTACAGTAACAAACACACCTTTGTGCAACTGTGTTACACAGCAAGCTGTCATGTAAGGCTCAAATTGAGCATCCGTATCCTTAAACCACCATATAACAAGCACAGTCAAGCCAACATACGGAACCTTCCGCTTAAGTGAAAGCTACAGATGTCAAAACATGGATTTCAGCTCAACTCCACGAACACATCCGGGTGTGTGAGCAGTGATTTATCGATGATGCTTGATGTCGACAATATTTCACTACTTATGAAGATGTGCAGACATGACAGCTTAACACCTCAGTGTTAGTGCTATCATCTATTGTCTTAGCTGCTGTCAGCGCTTGTGCATTTTAAAAGAACTAATTATTCTGGCATGCCAATATCAGCGTGATTAGTCCATGAGACACAATGATGCTGGCTGGCTGGGAGAGAGAGAGAGAGAGAGAGAGAGAGAGAGAGAGAGAGAGAGAGAGAGAGAGAGAGAGAGAGAGAGAGAGAG
>JAODTR010000019.1:2656149-2668988 GCA_025399935.1 Amblyopsis rosae
CCCCCCCCCCCCCCCCCACACACACACACACACCCGACACACACACACACAAACCAAACCTCTCTTTTGGAAAACTGAATCGCTGATAGAGCAACTTTTTCTGAAACATTTTGGACACCGTTGCGTGAACCGTAAATTAACTCAAGGAATGCGAAGGAATTTCCTGCACAAAGAGCACTCTTAACAACCCTTTAAGCCGTGTGGAATGCTTTGTGGTTAGTTGGTCGAGGGAGAACTATGTTAATGTAGACTACTGCCATACCAAATATGGCAATATTGTTACGTCTGGGGTCTGGTGTGTATCTGGAAATGCTTAGTTGCCCTAAAGGGAACGTCGAGCCAAAAATAGACAGTTAAGATAATATCTTTCACATTTTCCTGCTGTTTCTTTAAGGCAGGTAAACATCTATACAGCCCTTATAGCCAACCTGTATAGGCTACACAGCTAACTACAGAAACGCTATGTGTGAACGCACATTATTATTATATTGCTATGGCATATTATGAGAATTAGGTGAATGCTATTTATACCCACAGTCATAGGCTGTGACGTGACCAGACTGTTCATATCAATGCTGTGACATCATTGATGCAGTCAGAAACGCGGAATAAATCATAGAAACGGTTGAATACTAAACATCGTTAAACTGAAGACACAAAAATACATTGTTTTTATAAGCCTCTAGTGTGACAGAAGGTATTCGTTATCCGTATGATTTTGATAGGTTGGCCAAAAGGTTCGAATGCTAATTTAATTTCCAAAAAAATAATACAAATATATAGTTTGAACATGTCAAATTCTGTTAAATCCACATAATCTAGGCACTTGATAAATGTGAGAACCGAGAAAGTTTAGGGGGTGGGGGTAAGGAGGCAATTTAAGAATCAAGAGAAAAATGCGAGACGGAAAAGTGTGTTCAGATGGGTTCCATAGGGGAAAATTCATTTAAGGAGGGAAAAAAAGTTAGACAGGGTGGAGCTTAGCCTTGGACGGAGAAAAGTGCCAAGAAGAATTCCGGGCATACCTCTGGAACAGTTCAGCGCTCAGCCAACGACGTCAGCTTCCACTACGATATAAAAGTCCGGAGGTGTCCGTACCCAGGCAGACAACTAGAGGCTCCACCGTAGAGCACCCGCAGAGCTTCTGAAGCCTACAGAAACGAACCTACACAACATAAGCAGCTGCCTCGAGGCACACGGAGTTTAAGAGATTTTTGCCGATACAACTCGATTTAGAAGAAAGTTGGAGTTGGGAACCGCTCTATATATTCATCAATTATTCTTCAAATATTCAAGATGCTGATGTTTACTACCTTGGTTGCCCTCATTGGAAGCTTGGACTTGGTAAGTTCTCTCCACATTTCAGAGCGAGACGGGACTTCTGATTGCGCAATTACAGATATGGCCACCTCCAATTTAGTCGCTAATGCTCTCTAGGACGTCGATGGCGTGTTGTTCGGATTGGGAATTCGGATTTAGGCATAGTTTCTAACCACGTGTTCTTTCATTGGTCGTGCAGGTCCTCGCTTTCTCCTCGTGCCCCTCCGAGTGCGAGTGTCCCCTGGCGATGCCCAAGTGCGCACCTGGCGTCAGCCCCGTGCCGGACGGCTGCGGCTGCTGTAAGGTGTGCGCCAGACAACTGAACGAGGACTGCGGCCTCACTGAGCCCTGCGACCACACCAAGGGGCTGGAGTGTAACTTCGGGGCAAGCTTCGCTTCCACGTCCCGCGGCATCTGCCGAGGTATGGTTGTGCTCCGGAGCTCCCCAGAGCCGCATACTGTAGTGAGTATGTGCATTATAGAGCATAGCCTGCGTGCCTGTGTGATCTGCTACAGTTCTAAGTGTAAAGTTAGTCCCAGTCTCTCTCTCTCATATATATATATATATTTTTTTTAAATTTATATTACAGTAGGATAGCAGTACATTTGCAATGCTGAGTTCATTTGAAAATAGTCAGGATGGATGCGTAACAGGCGAGGGGAACCTTTTATAAGGAACCTCGCAGCGCAGAAAGCTTGCTTTTCTATGGAAAGATAGTGAGAAAAGCCCGAACGAAGAATGTCTCCAGTAGCGACACAATCTCCGAGTCCACGCAGGGGAGAGAGCATAACATTCCTCTCCCCCTCCCCGCAGCTAAGTCAGAGGGCCGGCCGTGCGAGTACAACAGCCGGATCTACCAGAACGGCGAGAGCTTCCAGCCCAACTGCAAGCACCAGTGCACTTGCATCGACGGCGCGGTGGGCTGCTTGCCGCTCTGCCCGCAGGAGCTGTCGCTGCCCGACCTGGGCTGCGCCAACCCGCGGCTGGTCAAGGTGGCAGGCCACTGCTGCGAGGAATGGGCCTGCGACGGCGGCAAGGCGGGCGGCGGCGCCGACCAGATCACGGAGAAGTGGTTCGGCAAGGAGCTGCCGACGGATGACTCCGAGAGGGAGCTCACGCACAGGAACGAGCTCATCGCTGTCATCAAGGAGGGCACGCTCAAGTCTCTACCCGGTAAGTGGGGCGGCCACTTCACTAAACTGGAAGCTTTGCATTATGCTGATTACTATTATTATTGATGATGGTGATGAAACCGTCTAACGTTCCGGTTCCCTTCCCCTCTCCACCGTTGCCGTGGCAGCGTTCAGGGCTCAGCCAGTGGGCCAGATGTTCGACAGCCAGATGTGCGTGGTCCAGACGACGGCGTGGTCGCAGTGCTCCAAGACGTGCGGCACAGGCATGTCCACGCGCGTAACCAACGACAACAGCGAGTGTAAGCTGACCAAGGAGACGCGGCTGTGCGACGTACGGCCGTGCACCCAGTCGACCTACTCCAGCCTGAAGGTGAGACTGTGTGTGTTGTGTGAGTGTTTGTTCTGTGCGTGTTAGTTAGCAGGTGGCGTTTCCATGTGTGTACATAGCAACGTAGACGATTACACACACACAAACACACTGTTGCGTACTGCTGCATATTGCATATGGCTGAACGCTTCTTCTTCTTCTTCTGCAGAAAGGGAAGAAGTGCAGCCGGACCAAGCGGACCAGTCAGCCTGTGCGCTTCAGCTATGCCGGCTGCCCCAGCGTGAAGAAGCACCGGCCCCGGTACTGCGGCGCATGCGTGGACGGCCGCTGCTGCGTGCCACACGATACGCGGACGGTGCGCGTCAAGTTCCGCTGCGAGGACGGCGACACCTTCCACAAGAACGTCATGGCCATCGAGTCCTGCCGCTGCACACACAGCTGCCCCCGCGCCTCCGACGCCTCCTACCCCTTCTACCGCCTCTCCAACGACATCCACAAGTTCAGGGACTGAGGCGGCGACGGTGACGGCGTGTCGACCGCCGTCTCCGCGGTAATAGATTCCCAAGGAATCGTACGGGCGTACAGTATACGTCACGATGACTCAGAAGCACTGCGGGGGTGTGAGCACATCGGTCCCCCTGACTCTCTTAAACCGCTTCATATTACTGGAGCATTCTGGGTAGCTTCGTCACGGAGCATGGTGTAATTAATGTCTTGTACATGTGGTGTCCTTGTATGCAAGTCTGTATCAGTTTGCTGTGTATATTTTGACCTTCTGACATCAGACGCGACCGAAGCTGTAGACGTGTGTCGCACACACAGGTGCAACAGCCTGTAACCTGTGAGAACAAGACAATCCAAGATGGCTCCACACTCCACTGATCTGGAGGCGCACGGTTACGCTCTTTGACGTGGGCACTGGCGCTCATGTTTTTGGCAGCTATTGAACTAATTAACTCCCAGAAAGACAAAGCGAAACATGGCAAAGGATGAATGCATTTTTATTATATTATTATTATTATTATTATTATTGTTGTTGTTATTATTATTATTTATCAAAGAATTAGTTACTTTATTTGGATATTATGTGTAATACTGGAATACATTGTAAAATGATCTAATTTTATATATTACAAAATAAAACTGATTTATTTATGAAATACAACACATCTGGTGTCCTTTGGGTGAAACTACAGTGTCATCATTCTATTGTGTATGTGTTATGCACCACAGCACAACCATGGCATGTAAGGTTATTTAAAAACACGTAATAGATTCATGTTGAACACCAATCTCCACAGAGACCTTGAGCAAGTTTGGTCTTATGTAATAGGACCTGGCGATACAGCCTCAGCTTCCTTGGATCTTCACCAACAAGGAGCTTGCTATCACTTGATTGGCTAAGCCATGCACTTGACAAGTTCTTAGCAGAAAATAAAAAAGATTAGATTCAAGAGCAGCAACATGGGTGTGTGTGTGTGTGGTGGGGATGCCAAGAATCTCAAGTGCTGCCCTTAGTATCCATGGATTAAATCATATGAGGAGGCGTTTTATCATACACAATAGATGTTATACTGTACACAAGTAAAGTATTCAGTGGGAGAGTTTTATATCCCTCCACAGTCTATACAGCTTCCGACCAACACCCATTGTACCCAGTTCGACCTTTGCCTTTTGATGTTTATTTACTTTGCATGCGTTACCTCTAGCTGTTATAAAAAGGGTAGCGGTTACGCAACCTAAAAATGGTTGGTGGTAGGCTACAAGTTTTTATTTTCAGGTAATGTTTATTTTAATATGTTTATAATCCTTTGCACGCTCACTGAAAGGCTATATCAAACCCCAACTCTAACATAATACCGTAACACAAAACAGCATGAATAGGCTATCAATTCCAGTAGCTATTTATTTTAAGAAGGATGTGTGCTCAGGGGCAACAATGGAAGGCTTTTTATAAATGCAGGTAAAGTAAGTAGCTGTGGAATGCAACAATAACTCGAGAGCAGACGCACTGATGGGCAGCAGATGTTGGAAAATATTCCAGAGCAAGTTCATTTTAGCAGAGACATTATAGGCTTTCACACAAACACACCCAAGCGCTAAATTAAACATGCCAGCATGCAAGTCTAGTTACATCTTGTCAGTAAATGCTTTTATTTAGCCATTGCATACTTTCTCTTTTACAAGGGGATTACAGTTAAATGTCTGATTGATTATCTCTCCATGGGCCAAATAATGTCGCCTGCGGTAAAGTTTGAACAACTGTAAATGTCCTTAACGATGATGCAGAGACTAGTCTATAGATCTGCGTCTCAGAATGTACGAAAGATTTGGCAATTTAAACATAAGACTGTATCAGGCAGGTAATAAAAAAACTGGACATGACGACACTCCAAAACATAACGGGCGGACATGCACACACGGAAAAGATCAACCATATAGTCGACCTGCAGGTATAGCTTAAACCCCAGGCAAACAAAAGACACACCCGCGGATTCCAATGCCACAGCCCGGTGTCATAATTGTTAAAGTGCATGCATCCTTGGTGCAAAGCAAGCGTCATATTAGACGAGACACCAACCAAAATGTATGGCACAACCTGTGTGTACGGTATAGGCTAACCTATGAGACCACACGGCTTTTCTCAACTTTGTCGCACAGCAGTGGTAGCCATACAAAACATCAAGCCACTCATTATGTGTATTTAATAGTAAGTAGACCAGGTATTTGATAGAGCTGCACACCGCAGAGGTTAGCCTACCACTGATCATTTACATACACTAATGCTCACATCACATGAAAGGCTTATCATAAATACGTGTGGTTGCGTCTCTCAGGCTTGATTTACAGTAAAAACACTTTCAGGGAGCTGCCCTTTCTCCCAATAGGCCTACAGTGTTTTTGCTAGTGTATAATGCTTCATTGTAAATGGTCATTAATTAACAGGATGCAAATAAATGGTGTTGCCTAAGCCTAATGCAGGAATGCAAAGCAATATGTGGCCTTATTTTCCAATTTGTCACATTAGGCTACTAATATTTAACCAACAGCAAATAAAATAATATAACTCTCAGACACACCAGTAAACAGGACTCGCACACAGGCGCCCCTAAAATTAAACCATTCAGCGACTACCTCATTCGCTGAGCAGGAGAGTGTTTATGTGACAAAGATATTGCATTTAGGCTTCATTACGTAATGTGGTTCGTCCAGAAGCTAACAGGATCGCGCTGCAATTACAGTATCCTGGAAGCCATTGAGCAATGATGTAAGCTATTTTATGACCCCCTTGCCTTGTCTATAGCCTATACCCACAGGTTAATATTAAATTATGAGGGGGGCGCAATCCCCAAAAGGCCAACGGGCCACCTGCTGGTCGTAACAGCACACTGCATGACTGCAAAACTGTATGACATACTTTATGTACTGCATGATGTACTTTAGGATACGTAGCCTAAGCATCCTTCTCTATATAGCCTACTTGTTTCACAAACCCAGGTCAGGCTTATGCGGTCATTGTGTTGTTTTCGACAAGATGCTTCTGAGGTAGCCTAGATGAATAATCAAATACCATGCTATAAAAACTGACCTCAGTGGAATTTTATCTCCAGGTGATATGCTGCGAGTGCAGGATGTTCTGTAATGTGTAAGGAAGTACTGACTGACTGACTAAACAAACATCTGGATAAACGTTGAACATCGTATCAATTTACGTTTATGCAATGTATGCCATGATAAAAATAAGCATTTTAATCACCAGTACAAGTTAAAGCTAATTAATATGCTGTATTCGCTATAGACTAAAGAAAATATGGTGACGTATCATAAGAGAAATGTTAAATGGTGATGTCAAGCAAAATCACTGGCTTAGGTCTATTTCAGTTTAGTAGTTTATAAACGTCTTATCCCATAGCCGGCCTATAGCCTAAAAGATCAACAGTGTGTGCTGAATATCATACCACGACCATTACAGAATAGGCTACATTTCTCAGAACAGAACTGACGAGTTTTATTAGTATATTTTTTGCTTTTTGACCTGTATGCTTCAGAAATGCTCGAGATAAGATACTAAAGACTATCAGACTGACATTAAAGTCAGACAGTTTTATTGATTCTTTATCAGCACCGTTTTCAGATGTGCCAACAAAATTGCAGTAAGGATATGCCTTTTTTATTATATTTTACATGATCAACATATTTGCCAACCTGCACTGGAAGAGCAGTTATGGTTGCTGAACATGGGTCTCGGTTAGACTGTGGAGATATACAGTACCAATAAAATCTATCCAGCGACATTAGTCATTAAGTGAAGTCAAATCAGCTTTATTTATAGAGCACATTTAAAAGCAACCAGGCTGACCAAAGGTCGGTGACGGGACGGACCCAAAAAGCAATAACGCCAGGAGGCAAAACACATAAGCAAAAAGGAATAAACCGTTTACACATCGTAGTCGGGACACATGCAAAGGTCGGTAACAGCTAAAAAACAGCGTCTGAACGTACATGCAGGCCGTATGGTTCAGCAACAGGACATCAGTAGACACGAGGAAGCACGAGTACAAGGACACGAAGCACTGGAGCTGAGAGGTTGACGAGCAGCAGGTACTGTACAGGGAACACAGGGTATAAACACTCACGGGAACAGGTGACAAGACAAAACATAATTAAAGCCGTTGTGGTAAAGTATGTATGAAACAATTGGAACGGGGAACAAACCCGGTGGCTCGGCTGGAACCGTGACATTCAGAGTTAAGAGGGAGAAATAAAAGGCAGAACACCACCACCATAATAAAAACATACAATATTCCTACACATCCACACCAAAATGGTCTTTAAACGAGAAGTAAAAGACAAGAGTGGGAGCGGTTCCGACGTGCTGTGGGGTAGAATGTCCAATGTTTCAGAGCAGCCGCTGGAAAAGATCCATCACCTTTCAGATTGAGCCTGGGAGGGATTGACCATTACACAATTTAAAGGCAGGGTCAATCATTCTTGCTAACTTCAAGATCATGCACGCACAGAGAACGTTAAAATAGCGAAATACGAGGAGACATTTGGTGAATTAGATTTTTTTGTATTCACTATATAATACCTGGCTTTCCACAGCACTCTAGTCTTACATTATGCACACTGAATGGTGGCAAGCGCTGCACTGTAAATCACATAAATATCACTCTGACACATCAAGGACTGGCTCTAGCGACAGTCGCCAGAACCCTTGGTCATTAGCAGATTAAGACGTGTCTGCCTCTTAATCTGGGGGAACAGGATTCACGTCTCGGTTAGGACGGACCTGTTATACAGTCACAACACACACACACACACACAATAAAGCCACCAGAAAAACTGTCCACTAGTGCGTCTCATAAAAGACAAGTTAGGCACAATTGAAGCCTAACCGCCAAATAAAGGCGAAATAAACGCATATCAAAAGGATAATTTTGCAAATTCGGAGGCATTATTTCCAGTGCCTCATGTTCCCAACGGACTAAAAACAGCCCTGATAAAAATTTTTTTACAGAGGACATTAAAAAGGATTGCGCTTTTGTGTGGTTGCAATCAAGTGGATATATTGAGCTAGAAAATTTACAGGATTGCTCAAATAAGAGAAGGTGGTAATTTAATCCAGGCCAAGTATGCGAGACAAGAGAGATAATTCACTCTAATGTGCATTGGTTAATCTGGCCTGATGTTGCAGTAGGCTAAATGGTCCTTTCTTATCAATGTAGCCTTTCATATGCATGTTATGCAACTGCCTCTGATCAATGCGGATTTGGCAGTGTGCATGAACCGCATAGCCAGTGAGGATTCCTAGCGCAGCAGGTAACCCGGGGGCCTTGTACAGATAAACAGGAAGTTCTGGTGCAGACAAACAAGAATGTTTCAGTGCACACGCAATTATTCATAACAGCCACATAATCTCAAGCAGATACCATAATGGATCCATTTCACACGCTAAGGGCTTTTGGCAACAATACCAAAATCCTCCACCAAGTCAAATGTACATGTTTAATAATATATTTAAACAGGGAATCTGAAAAAGAAAACTGCAGGCAGATGCCATTAGCACAGAGATATCAGTAAGCAACAATGCTATTTGCACCAAGAGTGGATAATCAATGTGTCCATTTGCACCAGGGGTGGATTGTCGGGTGAAAATAGCCACATGGCAGCTATTCATACGCAAAATATACATCAACTGTGTTGTATGCATGGATGATGTAAATCAATACTAACCCTAACCACTGACGGTTAGCTAACCCCTAAACAAACCCTTATACCTAACCATTAATTCGAAATACTGATGGTTAACTAACCCCTACACTTAACTATTAACCCTAACCATTGAGACAAAACCAAAAACTGATATTTTAATTGTTTATACTTTATTGAGAAAACATGTTAGGTTATAAATGACAAGAAACACAAAAACATTTGGATGTATATGTAAGCTACATTACTTACAGTAATGCAACAATGAAATTAATACTGGCTGCATAAAACAGTATTAAAAGAAAAAACAAATGAAACCTCAACTTGTCAATTCCAGGACAGGCCTACAACACATTCCCACAACAGATGACATCAAGGCAGTCCTTGGCTCATCTTATCAGCACTGATTACAATCTAGAAACATACACACTGTCAGAGAGAGACACAGGTTTCAGTATTTGTGAACTCAGTCCTGGTGTGGCTTGTATACTGTACGTTTGTTTGATGATGTCACGGTGACCTGGGCAACCCCCTGGCTTCAGCTAGAGCTGGCATCGGTTATTTTAGCTTCAGCCAGTGCACCATCGGCTAGCTTAGCTTCAACTACAGTAGCATCAGCTAGTTTAGCTTCAATTAGTGCGGCATTGGCTAGCTTAGCTTCAGCCAGCTCTGCTTCAGCTAGGGCGCCATTGGATATCTTAGCTTCCACAAGTGTGGCATCGACTAGCTTAGCTTCAACTAGTGCGGCATCGGCTATCTTAGTTTCGGCTAATTTAGCTTCAGCCAGCACTGCTTCAGCTGGTGCACCATTGCCTATCTTAGCTACAACTATTGCAGCATCGACTAGCTTACATTCAGCTAGAGTAGCATCAGCTATCTTAACTTTAGCTATTTTAGCTTCAGCTAACTTAGCTTCAGCTAGCGCGGCATCAGCTACAACGGCTTTGGCTAACGCGGCTTCGGCTTCAGCTTCCGTTGCGTCGCCCGGAGAGCCCACGGGACTCCGGCAACCCTCTGCTGCGTCTTCGCTGCTGTCCGTGAGCTCTCCCTCCTCGGGTTCTTCCTCCTCCTCCCTCTTTGCTCGCTTCTGCACCGGGGGGCTTGCGGCATCGCCGGCAGTGACCCCCTGGAGCCCCTCCCACCAACGGGGAAGGTTTCCCGACGGGGCACGCCCCGGCTCCGCCCCGTTTTGGAGCCGACTGGGCGACAAGGCCTCTGTTGGGATGACACAGTGCTGGTTACTAGAGCTGGGGTGGGCTCCACACAACACCACATGCACACAGGGAGGCGGAGGGAGAGTGTTGGGCAGGGGAACTACTTTCTAACATGAGTGTTTGGGAAAGGGAACTACTTTCCACTATGAGGTGTGTTGTTAAGCCAGAAGCTGTGCAACTCAGTAGAGCACATTTGAAAGCAGGCCAAGGAAAATGCACAGACCGTGGAATGTGAAATGTCAATTAGAGGCAATTATCCTGAGTTATGATGTGCTGAGTTATGCTATATATATGTGACAAGACCCGTAGAGTAAATCATCAGGTAAAATGTGCCTCAGTTGCTAAAATCACTGCTTTGGATGACCACACACAGTGGGTGCTCTGTAATACTGTGTGAGCCTATGATACAAGTTATAATCACTTCAGCCTGAGGTCATCATGATGTTCCAATCTCAGTCTTTAGGATCATCTTTACTCAGTGTGGGAACTCACAATTGAAACCCGTTTGTCAACCAGTTACAGAACAACCTCCCAAAGATAATCTGACATGCCAGATGGGTTTAGGCACAGAACCATCTGGGAAGCAATCCATTGAAACAATTTAGAAAAGGGCAGGCACTTTAATAGGTGATTGGATGAACTGATGGGGATAATCACGATCAGATAACGTCACACGTATACTACGCCCGTATGCAGTAGGATATTGATTGGTCAGAACGACAGTGGTTCGGACTGCAGAGCAACTATTTCAAGCCTGACCAGACTGATACTTGCAGCAAAGTCAAACTGGAGCTTGCACGATCAACGTGGGCTACCAAACAAGTGGGTAGTTCATTTAGAAAATACTGCCCCCCCAAGAGGTGTTCAAGACTTGAAGGTGTTTATGTCTTGTCTAGCAGTGCAAGTGTTTGAAAATCAATGTCAAACACTTGTCATTAGCTAAGTGTAGACTAATCACTAACACTGTCAACTGAAAACTCCCATAGAGGCTGACACATATATGCAGAGCGGAATGAAAAACTGGGTCTACCTTCATTAGAACCAACCTCATCACTGACATGGCATTCAGCAGGCACTGTGTTAAAGGTATAGTCAGCTATAGCAAGCTTAATGCAAGCTAATACACTCCTGGCATTTCGCTAGCTTACCGTTCTCTGTGCGTGTTGAAAAAAATTATCTGGTACTTCTACACAGCCCTGGCTCCATAAATAGGACCGAACAAAGTGGCGAACACCGCACGTATCAACAAAACCGTAGCACTATGCTTTGCTTCACAATGCATTTCGATGTGTGAGGCAGCGGCACGGAGGACTGCGGGCAATACCATTTTGATTTGAGCTCAAAGTTAGCAAGAATGTCTAATTTCTAGTAAAAATAACTAACTACACTTAATATAAGACACAATTAGCTAACAAGAGCTCTTCTATCCAGATGTGTCTTATTTCAAGAAATCTTACAAGCAAATTTTTACTTGTTTCATTGGCAGATGTATTTATTAATTATGAGCAAATCTTGTACCTTGGACCTTGTATTCATAATTTACTTATTTTTGAAGAGCCATTTTTTGCAGTGTATTTATTATTGGTCCCTGTAGTACCAACCGACACGCTCCCCTTGAGTAGATGGCTAGCGGTTACACTATCAATCCCCTATTTATCACATCCTGCCTGGCTGCCCTTCAGCCCGGCGCTAAGGCTTTATCACTGAAAACACATATGCGCTCAAACAGGCTTAATATAACCTCCCCCCGTCACCCGCCTGACAGCCTAGCAATGCGATGTTTGTGTGGCCGTCGGCGGTGACAACACTGTTGGAGAGGGGCCAAACACGCATCATGCTTCTATAATGATAAGTGGCACTACTGGGCAGGAAATGACATCAGTGTGGACCAACTGGCCCAAAACAGCTGCAGGATGATGACCACCGTGTTGCGCCCAGGATGACGCAGCTTGTTTACACTTAAGGTATGGTCGGCTATTGCAAGCTAGTTGTAAGCTAATACACTTTGTCAAATTCACCAAATGTCTCCTCACATTTCGCTATCTTACCGTTCTCTGTGCGTGCTGAAAGAATAATCTGATTCTTCTACACCGCCCTGGCTCCTGTAAATAGGACCATAAACAAAGTCCTAGTACTACCAGGGTAAGCTGACATGACAGAGCAATTGTCCATCTGGGAAGCCGTACATTGAAACGGTTTGTGAATGGCTGTACTTTCAAAAAAATACTTTGCAGGTGATTGGATGAACCACCTGGTCATTTTCGCTGTCGGCACCATGGTCGGCTCACCTAAACCACGCCCGTATAGCTATAAACACCATGCTGATTATTTAACCAGGCCCGCATAGCTATAAACACAACGCTGATTAGAAAGTTCAGTTGCTACTCAAACACATTCAAAATGATTCTGAAGCTTTCCAGACTGATTCTCACGGCGAAATTAAACTGAAGCTTGCGACATTAGGATGTTCTCGCGAGGCTAGCGATGCAGAAGGATATTGTTTGTATTTGAGCTTGAAGTTAACAAGCGTTCACTTGAATAACTAACCCTGCCCAGGGACGGCTCCTGCTCAGAAAATTTGGGAGGGCAATGGCTTTAGTGACCCATTCAATAGCCTAGGTACATTAAAG
>JAODTR010000019.1:2685195-2692695 GCA_025399935.1 Amblyopsis rosae
ATATATTTTGACTGAGTTTACGGTACAAATACATTTTTCATTTCATGTGACAGACTGCCCATTTCATGTATGTAACTGTACACCCAAAAAAAAGGTGACATTTGATATTGATGAAGCAGATTAGATATTTCCAGCCAAATCAAAGTCTATTGCTCAGAAATAACTGTGGATTTCCCATTGCACGTTCCAATCTGTGTAATGACAAAATGTGTTATCAGGTCTTCACACATAGGACTGATTGATGGTGGGCCAGTTACAACAACCTGTTTTGGAATGGCGATACCCATAGGCGATACCAAGGGATGATGCAACAGAGTCACAGGTGTGCGTGTGTGACTGTGTTATCAGAAAACCCCCCGTTTGAACTCTCTTGTTGGACTGTGCAAGCCTAAAATAAGATGTGTGTGTGTGTGTGTGTGTGTGTGCCCAACTGCCCGTCATGTATGTACAGTATGCATGCGAGAATGTCATATCTCATAGCTCTGGTGTTTGTTGTCATTTGTATTTTAAATTCTGCCATGCTTGGTATATTTCTAACTTATAGATAGAGCACTTTTGGTACTTTATATCTGTGTCAAGGTGCTATACAAATCAACTGACTTACTTGCATACTCCGTCTATCAACTAAAAACACTGACTTGTAAATATCACATGCAAGCACATAACACCAGCCATGTCAGCCTGCAGAGTAAATAGCACTATAGTGTGCCAATATAGTGTGTTTTAGCATCCTGTGCAGCCCTGGGGCAGGAGAGCTTTATGCCTATCAGCGCTCATAAGCCTCCTAATAGCTTGCCACGATTAAATGACAGGCCTTTCATCTGTCTGTCTGCCCTCTTCTACAACACGACTTTAATGGCCCTGACATCATGTAAGCCGAGGCAGCTGCCTCTGTGAGGGTTTGTGTGTTTGCGTGGGTCTAGGTGTAAGTTTGTGTGTGTGTGTGTGTGTGTGTGTGCGCGCGCGTGCAGGGAGTTGTCGCTACCTGCATAGCAGTGTGGCTGTATTCCATGTTTGTTCTGCTTCACCCCCAGGAGAGAATGTCCAACACACGCACACGCGCACGCGCACACACCCACACACATACAGTAACAGAGATACAGCCGCCGTACAATATAACCTACAGTATTTGCATGTCTGTCCCATTTTCTAATAATGCCTAACAATGGGTACAATTAAAGGTAGTCAGGCATTATCGATATTTGAACTTGATCTAAACATCAGTGCTATAGGGTGCTCCTTCAGAAGCTCCGCCCCCATATTGGACACACATTGCCAAGGCTAGCATAATGTTGTTACTATTATAATTTTCAATGCTCACAAAGAACGGCCAGCTAGCCGACCATGAGGAGATATTTACTCCCCATGTGTATTAAGTAAGTGTATTACTGTAGTGTAGATTACAATCGCTGACTCCACATTTAAACCCAGGCATAGTCCAACACTATAGGCCCATAATAGTGTATACTGGGTTAGTACATCTGCGCAATGCATGCTGTAGGCTGACTGGCCAAGAACTGAGCACATACCATGAGACCACCAGTGTAGATCTCTCTCTGCCTGTGTGTGTGTGTGTTATTGTAGAGCTTTGAAATGAGTTGAAGCAGAACTGGAAAGATCGATGCACGCTTTGTTTCGCAAAACGCTCTTATCTGTGCCGATGGAGGTGTGCTGCTGTCGCTTCTACAATAGTGAGAATGTGCGTGTGCGTGTGTGTGCTCGTGTGTGTGTGTGTGAGAGAGAGAGAGAGAGAGAGAGAGAGAGGAGAAACAGGAGCAGTGTACAAACATGAAACGTTTGAATAACATGGAGCTCATGAGTAAGGTGACCATGGATGAGACAGGGCTTGAGAGAGATGAAGACAGTGGAATAAACTCAGGCGAGTCGAGAGACAGACTTCTCCGTCTGCTACAAACGGAGTCAAGTGTGTGAGCAGAGACCAACAGGCCGCCGGCATGTTTATATGAAGCCTCTATCGCTTCCAGACCAAACAATTCTCCCCCCTCCCTCCCAACCCTCATCGAGGGGTAGGGCACCGCGCCACCAAAGGTCCGCGGCTATCAAAGACACAGATAACAGGAGTAGAACAGGAAACGGGGACTTTGAAAACACCTGTGTGTGTATGTGGGCACATGTGACTGCGCGCGCGTGCGTGCGTGTGCACGTGTTGGTGTGAGGCATGCCTTCCACGGGCGAGCCTTTCAGTGATCTCGGGCCTTAATGTAAATATTATGGTCTGCGTATACTGAGGATTGACTGCCTGGTGGAACCCATCTGAGAGCCAGCGAGAGAGAGAGAGGGGGAATATAGTAGAGCTACGGTGAGAGGACTTGTTGAGGCTGCGACAGGGATGGATTAAGAGTGGGAATGAAAGGGTGTTCTCCTTGGAGACTGAAGGGTCTGAGGAGAGGTTATGGCTGGCTAGATACCACTGGGCCAGAATATGACGTGAGTGCATGGAATAGCAGGATGGAAGAGAGAGTCAGGTTGCATAGGTGAGGACTATAGGGCCAAATGTTTTATATTTAGCGTTGTCATAATTTGCACATAAATATAACTAAATGTAAACTAATGCATACTGTGCTGTATATTCATTGTTCAAAAGTTGGTCTATAGGACATTTAACTATTGAGTAACATTACCGTGTCTAGGAGACCACTCCACAGAAATGAAACACTGCCAATTCATTAAAACACCACTAGATGGCTCTAAATACCAAGTATTACGCAGAAGAGCAGCGGTTGTCCCAAAACAAAGTTCAGGAGTGCCTGTCTATCTGCGGTCAACGAAATTATTCCAATCACCACATCTTCAGTTATATAGGGAAAACTTAGATACTCAGATAATTTAGTATGCAGTCTAGTGTAAGTATATTTATTTCACATAACATATACAAATAAAAATAAATTACTTTCACTATTGATACCTTATGAGACTATCATAAGGCAACATATGTTTGTGAAGAGGTACCTATCTGTACTGATAGTATATAAGAGTTAACCTAAACTAGCCTGCACAGGAAGAGGTGCAGGTTCTGTATACAATATATGAGACAGTGTGTGCTTTGTTGCAGTGACTGACTGGAAGCTAAGCACCAGACTGTTGCTAGCCTGGCAGGAAAGGAACTCTCTCTCTCTCTCTTTCTCTCTCTCTCTCTGTTTGCTCATTAATTACAGCTGAGCAGTCGAAAGAGCTTGGAAAAACTTGGAAGGGACCGCCACATCTTAACACCCTCCCGCAGCGAAAACGCCTGAATATTGTAAATACACCTCTGTTCATGTGTGTGTGTCTGTGTGTGTGTCTGTGTCTGTGTGTGTGTTTGTGTGAGAGTGTGACAAAGTACACTCCTGGAGGCCCACAGAGGTCATGGAGGCTGTGCTAAAACATCTCTATGCCCCAAAAGGGCATTTACTACCCATAATGCATTGTAAAGTATGCGCACACTGATCTCTCCACTATTTTCCTCAATATTATTTTTTTTTTTTAAGTGTACAGGCTCAATATGGAGAACCTAGATGGAGACACAGTAGTAATAATCTTGTAAACATGAGCGATTTACAGTGATACTGGTCATGAGCTACTGTAAATTAATTTAATCCATTGTGTAGTTGTCCCTTAGTAATGGGTTCACACATTGTGGAATAAGTAGCGCTAAATGTGTGATTAAATACACAGCCGAGAGGTTTCTGGATTGATAAAGCCTTGCAGCTGTTGAGAGGCAGATCTGACGGGTAGACCTCTGAAGTACTCACAGGATGAGAGACAAACGCGTTGATCCAGACATGGCCGTTATTAAGGAAGTAGAGATGTCCTCCCTTATTGTCATTGTCTGTCTGTCGGCCTTGTCTTTCCCCACGCACGTTTGTCTTTCTCTGTGGTGCTACGGTCAATGGGAGAGCATGATGAATATGAGGGTAGTGTGTGTGTGTGTGTGTGTGTGTCCTTACCAGAGTCCAACAGTCCACTCCAATGCATGAGAGGCTTGGAGGTTAGCCAGCGTGTAAAACCTAGCAACAAGATTTGACTTGGCCCTTGTAAGAGAAAAGGGCTGGAAGGAGAGGGTGGGGGGGTGGGGTGAAGGAGTTGGCACACACACAGTTTGGACATATGGATCTTTGTTCGTCTGTTTTGGAACATTTAGTCATTCTGACACTCCAACTGGACTACTTAGTGGATTGGTGGTTCTGCGTTACACACACACGCGCACACTCACACACGTGCACACACATTTGTGTAGCTACAGATGCACACTGACACAGAAACACAATTTGAAACAAACAAGTTCATTCTCTCTCTCTCTCTCTCTCTCTCTCTCTCTCTCTCACACACACACACACACATGCAGAGGTGCCTATAGAGCCAAGGTTTGACTTTGTTGCTTTTCAGATGTCCTGAATGAAATACAGTGCGTGGGACCTTTTCCAATGAATCTTTTTTAGGCAACGGAGGCTCAATGCCAGTTCAGGTCAGTCCATGGCCTTAGGGGATGTGCTTCTCTGTCCACGGTCCCAAAGAGACATTGTTTTACACTGGAGGACCATTAACCATCTACTGCATGCTGCAGTTGTCATCTTGACAAGTAATTTACAGTGTTACAGTCAATGTTAGCTAGAATAATTAAAATTTGTTGCAATGTAAATTGTCTTACAGAGGATACCTTAGGTGGTTTTCCACTTAATTTAAGGGGGATTTATGGCAACTTTTTATGGCTTAATTAATCTACTTATCAACCAATGAAAGTGTGAGCTGAGCTAATACAAGTCTCAGTACACACAACTAAGATGAGAAATTACATTTTCTGGGTTGACAAATACACAACATATGCTTTAAAGGGGTGTGGAAAAGTATATTGATATATAGACACAACAATTCAGATGGGGCATGCCCACCCAAGTATCTAAATTGAGTTCAATATAAATAGTTCCTCTTAAAGGAAAATGCAGCGAAGCACATCTTACTCAAGATACAATATGATGAAAAACACATAAATTGTTGACAGGTGTAAAAATAGTTGACTGGGTCCATTGCAGGTCCCCATGTAAATACTGTTTTCGTGTGCTAGGATGTAGAGTTAAAGCAATGTCTAAGCATTATGAATGCCCAGGTTTGCAGTCTTGCGACCGACTCGGCTACAGAATATTTTGTGTAAACTAAAAAAAACAAAACGTTCAATCCATTAAGGTAAAGTCATTCTGAAGAAAGGTTGTTGATATTTGAACTCGATCAAAACAAAAGTAACTCTCCCTTCAATGCCACAGGGTGCTCTCTCAGAAGCTCCGCCCCACACATTGGAAACACATGGCCAAGGCTGTGATATTGTAGTGAGGTGCGGTCTGCACCACTTTGAGCTTGTAGGAAGAGGAAGTGCCACTCTCTGTGTTTATATGGGGCAACAGTGGCGCAGTGGGTAGAGCGAGGCGACAGGGGATCCAGAACCTGGTTCCATCCCGGCTAACTCCTCACCAAGCGTCGAGATGCCCTTGAGCAAGACACCTAACCCTAACTGCTCCTGGTGGTTGGTCGCACCTTGCAGCAATCGCCATGAATGTGTGTGTGGGAAATAAAACTCTATATAAATGTAGTCCATTTAGAGATGACTTCTGCTGCCTGGCATGGAGGTTGTCCACCCATCAGAAATGACACAAGATTACCATACTCCACTTTTAATGGAAACCACTTGTTGGAGTGTCACTCGATTGACATGGCAACACGTCAAACACTCCCTGCGAGTTTCCGTTTCTCCGTAGCCAACAAGGCTCAAACCTCCGGAAGAATTAAAGCATTTTCAAATTAGCCCCAGTTCAGAAATAGACCCTCTAAATCTGTCATGCTCTAACGCGGTGTCACATTCACTAAGATTACCATCATTACAGTAATTAAAGCTTTAATTTCTGGTGATAGTTTGAAATGAAACGCAAAGTGCTGTGATTTTAATGTAATATGGGACTAATGTAGCATGGAACATTTGGTAATCTGGCTCCCGCGTGATCTTGGTGCTGCAAAAAATAGACAGTGTTTTATCTGCTTGAAACACAGTTGGTTAAGGGGACATTAACTTTGTGCATGGAAAAAAAAATCATAGTTTATATGACATCAGTAGTAAGTGAACAAGTAAGGGCAAGATGAAATATATAGGAGTAGGAGAGAGGTTAATGGATAAGGGGAGAAAAAGTATGTAGTTTAAATCCACATCGAATGATGATCAGTTAGTAATAAGTAAACGTCTCTCCCAGAGCCATGGAAATAACAGAGTTATGCCAACTGAGATTCAAAATTGTCAACGGTCACATGGTTCATGGAGAGACAAAACCTATGGCAAAATAGTTCCCGGAAGTGCTCGGTGTGCAATTTCAATATATATATATATATATACACACAGATATATAACTTCATGTTTTGGTAATTAGTAGTCAATAAATGCACCGATTTACATTTAAAATAGAATTTATAGTGTACTTTTGTAATGTACTTTTAGTATTTAGACTAACTTCCGGGAACTATTTTGATGTTTCGTTGCTGTGAAAAAACGGTCCATTGGAGTGAACGGAGCTGACGCAACGCTCTCTTTACACGGCTCTGGTCTCTCCATGCTGAAATCTAATTCTGTGGTACATACTGGTAATGCAAATCTACATGTAAAATGAATAATAATAAAATGTGGTGGAGAAATAACACGATTAAAATATATATTTGTGCATATAGCCATGTGGAATATTTCACACATATTGCCAAACATATGCTTTTGCAGACATGCAGACACACACACATACACACATGTCTTCGTATCTTAGACTACTGTATACATTTCACTATGTTTCTATCTATTAATGGCCCCGTACTACTAAAAACACAATTCAGCCGCAAAGCTCTAACTGTGGCCCTCAGGGTGACTTGCTGTAAACATATTATTATACCAGCGTCTGGTGACAGGTCTATTACTGGTGTTCCGCTGTTTACTACACCGGTACGTGCTCTAATGCATCCACTGGGTTCTTGTTGTGTGACCCATACATGAGAACTATATACTGTAGCTACTGTAGTGTAACAGATGAAGGAAATGTTTCTTTGCAATTAAATTAGCTCAAATAATCCTGCAATGGTCGGAAAAACCAACTGTGGCCCATTTCAAGGACTGATATGTGCACTGTGTACTCTGAGGGCTTTTGTGTGTGTGTGTGTGTGTGTGTGTGTGTGTATGTTGTTGCATGTACAGTACTGAGAGATGAAAGAGGTGATACCTGCCTCACACTCTCCAGTTTCACAGGTGGAGCCTGATCACACACACACAAACACACGCACACACATGCACGCACCCCTGTGTGCGCATACACACACACACACACACACACACACACACACTTAATGTTATGCCTTATTTTTGTTACTGTAACGTGTATGTTAATATAATCTGTCAATTATGATAATTCTAGGATGTTTTGGATTGAGTAAAGATGAAATGTATCATTTCTAAATGTCTAACAGCGATAACAACCCAACTGT
>JAODTR010000019.1:2697695-2699497 GCA_025399935.1 Amblyopsis rosae
TCATGCCACCCTGACCTACCTTGAAATCAGAGAGAACCATGGGAAACTGAACGCTTGCCATCAAACAAGCCTGGGGGTCTCATTTATTCCTTTGAAATTAATTTGATAAAGTTGGGACACGTCTGGGCAAGTACATTTTAATACAATGGCAAGTTCTTAGAAAGTTTGACCATTATACAATGCATGTTACAGATAGTGTGGCCAATTATATTTAAAAGAAATAGCTAGAATTGTATCCCTGAACATACATGTCAAATTACATACATGAAATTAAATCATTCACCCTCACCCCTTACATTCAGGTGGGAGAAGTATATGTATTTGACCAAATTCCTAATGACTGTAAATCTAACTTTGGCATCCTCAAGGCAAAGGTCGACCTACAGTACGCACCAAATTTCATGTCATAACTGGGGTAAGCAGCGTGGCCGTTCAAATATTTATATTTAAATTGATTACACTGTATAGCATTGACTCTCTATAAACTTATAAATATGTCTTGGCATAATTTATGAGGTAAATGAAAAATGGAAGGAAAGAAAAGGGAGACAGGATTATCATATTTGCTGAACATGTGTCAGCTGACACATTGCGAAAGCGCACAGAACGACACAGCCTTCCTTCATCAAGGCTACATGTGTACATGTTTATCCAGGCAGCAAGCCACCACTGAATGCAGCTGTTGCCTTGATACTCAATGGCGTCCGAGAGAGAGGGCACTTTCTCTACATCGTTTCAGTGAAAGTAGAGCCTGAGGCGTGCACTTCATGCGTGCGCGTACGTGTGAGTGCGTGTGCGTGTGTGTACATGCGTGGGTAAGATAGAAAGCGATCTTTCAAGGATTTTCTCTCTTAAGGCTTACAACCTTGATTGGGAAAGTTCCTAAAAGTTTAATTAGCACTGACAGACTGTCTTGACAACAACACATGTACACACACATACACACACAAAGTTTTCCATAGCTTTTCTATTTCTAAACGTTTCTCTATCAATGTGGCATGGCATAAAATCATTATTTTAAAATAAATAAAAAAGCGGAATAATCAGTGTTACAGTGTATATTGTAGATAATACAGCAACACAAAATACTGTAGAGTAAAAAATAAAACATGAATTTATATAAACATGTTTTAACAGTGTGTGTAGAACAAGACAGAACCAGCAGTATCAGTATTCATACAAATCTTGCACATAGCTACTAGTTAGCTACTACTACATGTAGCTAGCTACAGTACTGCAGGATAAGTACTTTATCTTGCGTTTGTACCTGTTGTACAGTAGCCTCGCGAGACCATCCTGATCTTGCAAGCTTCACTTTGACTTTGTTTGGAGAGCTTGGAAATCATTGTTTTTCAGGTCGAGGTCGGTAAACCTAGTGTGTTGCCAGTAACCATGTACTGTTAGTTACGGCCGTGGTTTAGGTGTGACGAAAGAGACTTACAGAGGTTAATAACATAGTAGCCTAGAGATTATCATATAGCATCAGTTTCATTAGAATTTATTAGAAGAGCCTGTTCTCCCGCCTTTTATACTGCATGAGTAGATAACAACAGACTGTGCTGGTTCACACGTTCGTCCAGTTACATGCCAAGTATTTTTTTGAAACAGTTTTTAAAACAGTTTAAATGGATGGCTCCCCAGATGGACGTGCCTTTACAGACATATCTGTCATGTCATTTTAGCTGCACAGTGGCTTGGCTTGGTACTCGTCTGGTCTGGTTGGGCCTAGCCTGTTTGGGTCCCTACAGGATTGTTAAAATGGGACAGGAACTAGACAAGACGAGAGCTCACCTGCCATCCGG
>JAODTR010000019.1:2726844-2745141 GCA_025399935.1 Amblyopsis rosae
TACAATTAATACTTTTATGTGTCACTCTCAATGTTTTAAGTTTAAGTTTGGCTACATCTGCTTTGTCCTCCTCTGTTCAAATAAACAAAGAATTTGATGGGAATGCTTATACTGTTAAACTGCTAAATATGTAGTTCAAATACTAATACTATTTCCCCTATAACTCCTCAATGTGTTGAGTGTGAGCTAGTTTTTTTTTTACTTGATAAATGTGTTTTATATGTTGCTACACATTAAACACATTTAATAGTATAATTTCTGTGTGTGTGTGTGTGTGTGTGTGTGTGTTTGTGCGTGCATGCGTGCATGTGACACCTGTTAAACAGAGACCTGTTTTATTGGCGTTACTGAAATCACCTTTTAGCCATTTTGTAACACCATGAAACAAGACCTATACCCTAAAAACACATTATTTACTTTAACACATCTTAGTTTTAAGTGTAGGACCTACTTTTAAAACAAATTAGTGGCATGTAATGTAATGCTTACAGACTTTGGCCCCATTTACATCATACATTAATAACTACACCCCAGCTCTGAGCCTGACTCCACCCCCTACAACAACTTTTAAAAAATGCTTAAGAAGCTGAGTGACTGCAAAGAAACCTACATTAACATTAACATTTTAATTTGATGAAGTATGAGCATATTGTGTAAGATGAAAACAAGTGATTTTTAATGGATATGAGATGTAGTTCTTTTTTACAGACCATAAAATGCCAATTTTGATAAAACTGTAATTTTGCCAATATTAACACCAGCATTGATGTATCACAGATCAATCCTATCACTTCAATATTGTGAAAAATGCATAAATGTATAGGAATGGGGCTTTTTTTATAATGAAGCATTAACAATCTTGCAAACAGTTTGCTTGGTTTTAAATTCTATATAAAAAGTGAAATAGACCGAATATTTATTATTGTTATTAATTTGGATTGAATGGCATAATAGCATGCATTATCAGTGCCCCTTTTTCTCGTTTGTCCATTCAGAAGGCTGGGGCATGTCCCCGAGGGGTATAAAGGCACTGTGGACCGCCTTTTCAGTGTCCAGAAGAGAGTTTGTAAAGCTTTTATTTTGAAAGCTCACACAAAGCACAAACAATGGAACTAAGTTGGATGCGTGCGTGCCCGCTCCCCATATTGGAGATGCATTACTAATCAGACCCGTGCGCATAAAAAAATAAAATAAAAAATAAATAAGAAATCGCCGTTGGACGCTAATAAAAAGCTTTTTAATTGTATTACGTTTAAGTGCATTTAGTATAGCATACCATAGTTGAAATTATCAGGCACAGGCCCACCTATCCCTTTATCCAATTACGGTACTCAAAATGTAAGAAGTTTTACAGTTTATTCATATTCAGAAATAGGCCTATTCCCCCGCTGTAATGTGTGAGTGGATTTGTTGGTCAACAGTTGGGTTGGGGGCCAAAGAGAGGGAGAGAAAGCAACAATGGAGTGTGCTGTTGTGAGGAGTTTGTGGCGAGAGAGAGAGAGAGAGAGAGAGAGAGAGAGAGAGAGAGAGAGAGAGAGAGAGTGGGGGGGGAGGGGCGAATGAGAGTTGGGATGACGACAGTGAAAGAGGTTAGTGTCTATGCTGGGAAATGAGAGCAGAAGAGGGGGGTTCCTGTGTCTGTTGGCTTGTTAATGATGATTCAGTCCCATCAGCTCAACAGACTTCTCAATTTGACGTCGCAGACAAACAGGCTTTATTTTAGCAGCCAAAACACAAATAGAGGCCAGCTGTATAGCTCTGTAGGTAGCGCTACATAAATGTCTACCATAATTTATATAAATTGCTTTAACGTTTAATGAATGTAGCCACTATAAACTGTTTAGCTCTAGGCTGACATAAAAAAATGTATATATATATATATATATATATATTGCATTTAAGAAAATGTCTAGAAGGTGGACAAATAAAGTAGGCTATATTATTTCCAGGGTTGGAAAGGAACTGATTACATGTAATGAATTACAAACAAACAAATTACATCCATTACAGTTACCAGCTACAGTGGAATCAGATAACAGTTATTTTTTTATTATTATAGACGATTACTTCAAGACCACTTTCAAATTTAAAAGGGAAGTTTGCAGAATACATTTTCAAAGAACATTGTTTAGGCGGGAAGTAATCTAATGGAAAGTGCTCAGATTATGTTACTAAATTTAATCAAAAAATTACGTTATTGATAATGTTTAGTACAGATTACATTTTAAAAGTAATATACCCAACCATGATTATTTCAGAATTTTAAAACATCATGGGATTTGAAAAAAAAAACACACAAAGTCACACATTACCCAAATAGCCTACAGTATATGTTTTTCTTATCAAAATAACAAATAGCCTGAACGAATTGGGAGGGAGATGTGTGTCAACTAAGCAAACCCGTTAATACTGGATTGAACAAGTAGGAGTTTGGCCAAAATCCAAATTAGAGACCAAACTATGTGACTCATTTTAACGAAACTGCTGTGATTCTGACCAAATGAGAAAGCCATCTATAGCCTATTGCACAGTGCAGCCTTTTGTTATGGCGCAGAAACAGTAGTGAATCCAGTTCTTCTCCCTGGACCACTCACCACCCTCGGCCTTAAGGGTTTCTCTGCGGTCTTCCAGCGTTCGTCAGCCAGCCATAACAGGCAAACAGCCCCGGTCAGAGTCTGTTTCGAAGGCTCATTCGAAGATGTTGACGGTGCGCTGGCGTCTGACTATTTCTGAAAACGATTTAGGCTAATTTATTTAGGCCTATAACATAGGGCCTACTATTTTATTTCATTAGATTACGCTAGACATGTTAGGCCAATGACAAAAGAAGATGAGTTGATAATTAATGCAAGCAATAATTTATATTAAAATTAAAATAAATAAAAAAAGAGAACGCTTGCTGTGCACGAGTAAACTTTGTTTGCAAACTTTCGGCAAAGAAAGAAGAAAGAGCAATGCAAATGTGACACTTTCACTTTTATCTGACGGACCATCACGAAACACCTTGAACTATTGCTTCACCCTGCTTGTGGGTCTAATTAGAGGACCTAATAGGCAACTCAAACATGTTTACATGTCACTGTATTTTCAAATAGGCGTCCTATTAATTTATAATACATCAGAAAGTTTTGTTTTAAAAGTTGCTATAATTTCACAGCCTTAAATGATCTCTTAATGACAACGTGGAAGTCATATTCCTTCATTTTATTCATCTGTATTTCCCTCACTGACCATATAAACGCAGGGAGGGTTGAGCAAAATCCACCTTGTGACTGGATAGCTTACTTTGGAGATAATTGAGCGGAGATTCATTCATTGACCCACTTCCGAACAACAGACTGGTTTGGCGGCACAAGCCAGCACAGCCAGCCAAGCGTTTGACGTTATTAAATAATAAAGAGATGTTGATCTAGACTAGTCGCATTATTGTGGAGGAAAAAAGGCCAATTAGTGGGCTGTTATACTGTCATTACAGCTGTATTAACTCGAATTAGTTCTGAGACAAGCACTACACGTGACACGTCTTACTTTAGAACACAATATATAGACTACAAGTAATAACAACAAACATTCACCGATTGCAACATATTAATGAACACATTTAGGCCAAATACTTACGTCATCAGACAAAAAAATCTATATTTGTTTTATTCAGCTAAATAATAATATTGCTGTTATGTCCAATGGGTGGATTTCCTGACGCAGACTATAGTTTTAGGAAGTAGCAGGTCAGTCAAACGGTGAAACGTGAGATTGTGGCCGTTTTGCTATCAGGGAACAAATACCCCGTCCCACTGCAACACCAGAATTTAAAGGACTTGCAGGCAAACTACAGAAAAACAGGCCTCATATTGTTGTTTGTTCCATCTGAGTGCTAAAATAGTACCCCCCCCAATCTAATCTCAATCTCTCTCTCCCACCCTCTCTCTCTCTCTCTCTCTCCCTCCCTCCCTCCCAGCCTAATCTTATTGAACACGCAGAATAGTAATGAGACGGGTGAAAACTCAAGCCCATCACCACCCATACAATTAGAGCAGGGGCCATATCTATTACAGTCTAGTGCTGAGAGAAATGTTGTTTTTTTTACTAAATAATTTGTAAGGCAGGGAAGGATTTTTTTTTTTACAATAACGATTATACACAAATAGTCATGCAATGCTCAATATGATCCAAGACAAAAAATGATTAAAATAAAACTCAAAAGTAAAACTATCTAACTTTAATTTGACGAGCAGAGCCGGGATGCGGTATAACAAGCATTCCTTTAATTATGGCTCTATAAAGCTGTCACCACCAATGAGCGAGAAATGATAAACGGGGGCTCTAGCCGGCCGGAGAAGCGCAGACAGAATGTGATCTCGTAGAGGCCTATAGCATCACAGAATGCAGGCCTGGAGCAGCGCGGGCCCGATGGCATGCTGGTCTGTCAGTGTGTGGTCCTATTCACTGGAGCTGGGCGAGAGAGCAGGGAGTGAGAGCTAGAGATCTGGAGAGAAGGGGGAAAGGGGGGGGGGAAGAAAAAAAAAACACCCTCCGCTTCCCTTCCCTGCACCTGCGCTAGATCAGCAGGCTGCCATTCAGTCCCCCGGTCCCCCTCGCTCTAGCGCTATCCACGCACGCACGCACGCACATAAACGCGCTTAGCTCTGACAGTTTACAGCAACAGAAACACCACTTTGCCCAACACACGCACACAAATAATCTTTGCGTTAGGAAAACAGTCCTAAATAAACTCAAAACATAGCGATGTATAAAATAGTAGAACATGGTTTGCAATTAACGAATTTTTGGTGTTGCGTATTTACATTGTGTTCAATTCTCTGCACTGATTCTAAATTATGCAATTTGTTAGATACATTTCAGTTCACATTTCAAACGAGTTTGGATTCTACCACACTCTTTATGTGGCCTGTTTCCGCGAACCATCGTTCGTGAATGACGTCACTCCCTCTACACCCTCCTCCACCCGCCTTATTAAAAGGGAAAGTGGCTCTAGTGGGATTATTGGCAACTAAGCCCCGGTTGTGGTGTGCGCAACGTGTGTGTGTGTGTGTGTGTGTGTGTGTTTGTGCGCGCGCGCGTGCGTGTATGTGTGTGTGTGTGGGGGGGGGGGGGTCATTTGACCTAATTCATAACATATTTAATATCCACAACAAACATGGGCTTTAGACACATGCCCATAACTACATAACTAAAGTTCTCAACAACAAGATAGAACATTCTTGCTGACATCACCTTATTTACAATAACACCTATTTCGCTCAAGACTAAGTTAAAATAATTATTTAATTCCTCTGAGGGCACTTGCCCACTAAACTAAGAAAACTAAAGGAGAACAGTTTTCAAAAGCTTGTCACACGCACACACGCACACACACACACACACGCACACACACACACACACACACACACACACACACACGCACGAGCGCGCACACACGCATGCAGGAGCTAAGCTATCAAAGATAACATCTGGGAAGGGTTTTTACCAGGGGCAAAAAAAAAAAAAAAAAAAAAAAAAGCGGCGGCGCGCTTACCACCTGTTGCAGTCCAAATATCCCCGAGCGCCGACAGCCATACCCTGCACGCGAGCAGCGGAAGGAGAGGCCGGCAGACTGATGGAGGGATGGAGGGGTGGAGGGGTGGAGGGGTTGGGTGGATGCGAGAGCGACCCAGCACCTTCCCCGTATTCATTCAGGTGTGCGCGCCTCGACGCACCTGAACCACAAAAAACAAAAAAAACACGTTCAGTTGTCCGCGGGTTGGGAAGGGCAAAATAAACGCCACTGCCAAGAGATTTGAATCAACAGACGAAATAATCGCTGTGGATATTCCATGTGTCAGCAGGCCTGCGCTCCTCGTGTCATGCAGACTGCTGTAGACTGTCCATGTGGCTCAACCTCCATTAGTATGGGCAGCACCTTTATTTCATGTTTGAATAGGAACAGCAGTATCTCAAAACTCCTTTGAGATTAAATCACACTCAAGAGAACTGTGCGCAACAGGAAATGCGCCGTTAATTTCATTCTATTTTTTTTTTTTGCTACTAACCCATGGCAACAAGATGCAGGAGGAGTAACATAAAGAAGCCAGGTTCACATTAAATATATGTATCCATAGGCCGACATAATGGTTTGGTTTTCGATAAGACATTACTGGTCATGTTTTTATTTTTACATTATCCTGTGGACAGACTTGAAGCCACTCTTTTATCAAGTGAATGTTTCAACGTTCAGCCTGAAAAATAATGTAGGCCCTAAGCTTTTGGGGGACTGTGGCACAGTGTTGATATATCCAGTGAGTGGTTGGCCAAAATGCACACAATATACCGGTTATTTATCTTGAAACCCACAACCATTTACTTAAAATTGTAATAGGATAGTGAGACAGTTTAACTGACCCTGGAAATATATTAAGATAAAAAGTTAACATCAATAATAGAGTATTTCAGAATGTAATTGGAAAATTATATTAACACGTATAACTGAATATTGTCAAAGGCCTACAAAAAATAGCACAGTAACGGCAACAATAGAATAAATAGCTTACTACCGTTCGACCATTATAAAAACAAACCGTTTATCACCGGTGTTACTCAACCAAATTATAAATTAATTTACGCATATGGCAGGCAACAGTCCCCAGACCTTTGGACGGTCCGGCTTTAAGGAGAATACGAGGGCCTCTTCAAATATTCATCTGGCGCTTAATGGGAGATGCGCTCCCCCGGGACCAATGTCGGTAACAGAAGCTTTCCCTCACGGCCGCCTGGCAGCCAGCGAGGCTCTACTGCCCTAATCTACCTCGGCACTTCACACAAAAACACGCACGCACGCACACACACACACACACACACACGTCTGCATTCGCGCTCTCTCTCACACGCTCTCTCTTTCACACATATGCACAAGCACTTCCGCAGATTTAAAACCGTTAGTTATATTCGTGCTGAGCCGGGAGCTCATAAGGATTATTAATGAAACATTTTTGAACGGGTTTCACGTTAAAACGGGGGTGTTGTGTGTGTGTGTGTGTGTGTGTGTGTGTGTGTGTGTGTGTTTGTGGTTTGTGTGTGAGTGTGTGTAAGGGGGAAGGGGGGGGCTGTCACCGTAGAACATGAACCGTGAGAACCAGGGTTAACGGGAAACAGCGGGGACTGTTTGATTAAACATAATATTAACGGTTGTATTTTCTTAGACGGAAGAAAAAAACTGTGCCGCTCTCTTGGTTGCTTTCAGGGACACTGGTTCTGTTTAGGCCTAATTGAACATTTTAGCGATAAGACAGCTACAAAGCTGATAACATAAGGACGCCACACACAAAACGCTTAAAACGCTAAAAATAAACATATCTAAAATTGCGTAATATGGAAATTATATATTTGCATTAATATGCCAACTAAATCCCCCTAACCTTACATAATAATACAAATACAAATACAAATAATAATAATAATAATAATAATAATAATAATAATAATAATAAGTAGGTATTATAAATATTTAGTATTCTACAAATAATACCAACTAAAAACGTTTTCCAGGCATTAATGCAAATAATAATAAAATTAATAGAAATAGATAACTAACCTTGATCGATATACATTTATTTTAAACAGAAAACTGACATGGTATACCTGGTAGGCTACTCTTCAGGACATAGGTGGACATTTCTTCTCATCATAGGTAAGAGGCAACAAAGTTTGGGGTGCATGGGGTACCAGGACGTCCAAAGCCATCCGCAGGTATACGTGGTTTCACTAGAAAATAAAAACGTGGTTAACCTGAGTATTAAAAACTCTGGTTTAACTCCTCAACATGCTAGACCTGTTTGGTCAGACCTGCGCTACAAAACCAACAATAAAAAACAAAATACAATGACCCTTTGTCATTCCACATTAACCTGGTTATACATTAAAATAATAATACAATTCATACTAGCGTCCATGACGACTCGTTTAACAAAATTATTTTAAAAATGTAGTTGAGGACAAGGAACATTTAATGTGATGACGATTTTGACACTAATTATTTCAAATGCTAATTAAATAAAATAAAAACTCATACAATTTCAATTATCCAAATTTCCAAAATTTATTCATTTCAAACTGCATATTGAAGAAAAAAAAAATTGAAGAAATTGAATCTATTGGATGGTATTAGTTTCCGTATATATACATGGAGTGGTTGGCTTCTGCGTACAGGCCACAATTTTAAAAATACAACTACGGGAATTAAATTTGAAATAAAAACTTAAAATAACACAGTAAATATACAGAAATTTTACAAATTATTAGAAAAGAGCACAAGCTTCATACCTCTAACAGATCAAAAGTGGGAGACAAAAATATAAATTAACAACCTATAATTGTTATGCCATGAGAGGGAAATAAAGGGTTCATAATGTTTAGGAAATCAAAATATTTTAGTAACATTTGCCTTAAAAGGGGAGAACAGTTTTACTTGCTTAATATTATCTGTCCCTTTTTTCCAATGTAATAAAAGATCATAACTGATCGCTCCTATTCCAATTCTGTCACTTCTATATATTTTTGTCTGCAGAACTATGATATAAAAACTTCAGCTCTTGCAGTTGAATACCAAACTAATTAATCTGATTGTAATGTTTCTTTGATAAATACTGTACAAATGGTGTTTGCAATAATAAACCTTTGATTGTTACTCCCACTTTCTACTTTTCAAACTCAAACACCAAAGGGGGAAAACTTCCGTTCCTTTTAAACGCTTCTTTAATAAGGAAAAAAAAAGAAAAAAAAGAGTCTTGTGTCCTTTTTCATAAGACTTCTATACATCTTTCCCCACCCAGAATTTGTCTGTACAAAAATAGTCCAGCGTTGTAGTCCACAGTTTCTCTTATAAAAGTTTTTTTTTCTTTTTTTTTTTTTTTTCTCGCGAGGGCGTCTGTCTTTTACATGTGTGTTAACGGCAGCGTGCCGTTAATTGCTGTACCGGGCACGGTGCTTTGGTAATGCCCGGACATGTGTAGCCTCGTCTGGCCAGTCTGATCGCCTACCTCCGCACCCGGCAGATACATGCTGATCATGTCCCTCAAATCTCCGCTTTGGCACCCCGGAGCTGGCCGGTGAGACGAAGAAGTGACTACGGGCGGACTTGAAGAGCTGGACTCTGACTTGACCACCGATGATGGCCCCATGGAGCCCAAAGCCGTCATCCCCGGCGTGGTTTGCTGGGAGTACGACATGGAATACGTCGGGGATCCGTTCATGTAACTCTGGGAGCTAGTCATGCTGTTGTATTGCAGCGCGCTCATGTCGTAGCGGTGCATGGACTGCATCTGGCCCGGATTGTGTGCGTTCAGCCCTGGGTGCTGGTAGCTCAGCTGCTCCTGCATCATGCCGTAGCCGCCGTTGGTCCAGCCGTTCATGTGCGCCGCGTAACTGTCCATTCGTTGGTTCACGCCACCGCCCAGACCGCCTCCCACCCCTACACCGACTCCAGCTCCCATGCCGTTCCCCCCGGGAGCCAGGAGTCCTCCTGGCAGGGTGTACTTGTCCTTCTTCATCAGGGTCTTGGTTTTCCGCCGGGGACGGTATTTGTAATCCGGGTGTTCCTTCATGTGCAGGGCCCGCAGCCTCTTGGCTTCGTCGATAAAAGGTCTCTTTTCGCTCTCCGACAGAAGTTTCCACTCGGCGCCTAGCCTCTTGCTTATCTCCGAATTGTGCATTTTAGGGTTTTCTTGCGCCATCTTCCTCCTTTGGCCCCGGGACCACACCATGAAGGCGTTCATGGGTCTCTTGACCCGGTCGGGGCTGTTTTTCTGGTTGGCACCGGTGCCGGAGGTGTTCGTGTTTCCCGTGCCCCCCGTATTGGTCTGGGGAGCAGGTTTCAGCTCTGTCTCCATCATGTTATACATCAGGAACAGCTTTGAGGTGAACTCCGAAACACAGAGAGAAATACAGAGAACTCCAAAAAGCCAGAGGTAGGACGAATAGTAGCAGGGCTGGCTGCTCACGCTGCCAAAGTTACCTGTCGATTTGTCAGGAACTTTTCGCTGCAAAAAAAACCCAACAATCACTAAACAGTTTCTCCCACACTCTCTCCCCCTCTCAGTGTGTGTGTGAATTTGCGTGCGAGAGAGTCGTCTTCCAATAGGTTCCTGCTATGTTGTGTCCACAAACTTCTCCTGTCGTTCTCCGAAAAAGAATCAACAAACTACTTTTGCCCCTCTTCGCCGGAGCCTTGACAACTCCAGATAGTTTTTGAACAAGTTAATAGACAACCATTCATGTGATGGGGCTGTCAGCGAATAAATGGGTTCGACCTGGCCAATCAGAATCGGCCTGCTCCCCTGACACGACACTGGGAGGCTTCTATTTATCATAAAGGGGCGGGGCTTTGCACTGGTCGCAGCCCTAGCACCACCGACACACACACACACACACACACACACAAACGCAGCGTACACAAATGCGCGCGCCCACACACACACACACACACACACACACGTTGTCTATATATGAATCAGTAAAAAGTATAGCCTATTTACAAGTTCGAGTCTTAACGTTGTCATAATATATTTGCATCTATCTGGAAACAGTGGACATAGCCTTAATATGATGAGGCGTTTAGCTATTAAATCATGCAGCTTTAATCATTAGGCTATAGCCTATAGCCTATCTAAATTAACTGCAACATAAATAAATAAATAATATCATTACTAATTTAAATGTGTACATACATATTAATACCCTAATATTTTGCGATGGAAATATATAGGATAACAATTTAAAAGCATATGCTACACATTATATATTTGTAAGTGGATAACTATGTAGACTAAAGGCCAACACATTTAGCCTGATAGTCTACAAAATACCCTAATCAAAACAATAATTGTGTAAGAGCAGTTATAAACATACCAATATAGCCTACTGTTAATAACCAAAGGCTATTTGAAAAATACGTGTGTTGATATTTTGCAATTTTATCACATAGGCCTAATTTGAAATAACAAACCTGCCTAGCACAACAGCACTTATATAAACTTTCTTATACTCGAGGCATTGAGGGGAGCCCGGCTGTTTTTAGCGTTGAAAAGAGGAAAGGTAATCCAAGATGTTTCCCCAGTCTTTTGTTCGGACGGATGAGCTTCAATGGCAGTGAAGTTGAATGCCAACACACAGAAGGGACACGGGCTCATCTCATCACAAATAAACGGTTTTGTTTCGGATGTTGTCGCTACATCGGGCCGGACAAAGGCCCGACTCCACTCCACTTCCACTCCGCTGTTGACGTTGTTGTTGGACCTTTGTAGCGTATTTAGGACATATCCAGGCTACTGGCTACGGTGTGCCACATATATCCTATGTCTATAAAATAAGACAACAATTACAATTAAAAGTGAATCAATAATTTAGGCCTACAACTGGTTGATAAATGCGGCTCAGTAGCCTATAGCCTATCAACTAGGCTAAACAAATAAGTAATAATAGTAATAATAATAATAATTATTATAATAATAATAATAACCTGGAGTTCAAAGATTAAAAGTGTTAAATCCAAGGCCAATGAGAACATTTGAGCATATCATAACAGTTTAAATGTCACATTATACATAATTTGGATAGTTTTCTGTCGAAGTTGTGAGGGTGACAGAAGCGTGGATGTAGCTGTTTTGCATTTCCCATGAAATACCCACCGTCTTGCTGCGTTACGCCAGCGCCGTCTACTGGCGAGAGTAGGAATTGCAAACAGACTTAAACATGACTATTTACTTGCGTATAGGCTAAATTTTTATGTTAGATTTATTACTGCTCTTATTTAATATTGTAGCCTATGTTTAAGATACACAACTATATTTTAATGAAACGGCATATCGTGTGTGGATAGCCTAGACATAGACAGCTGCTTTATTTGAAAACACAACAAAGCACACATCTGCCTTCCTGTCAACACTCGCAACACAATTTAAAGTATTAAAAACAGTTCGAGAAACATGCACCTGAAATAGTTTAAATGCATGTATCCAAATTACATCATAATTGAATTTGAATAGATCAAGCCTTATTTTGTTTTAGTCACTCGATAATAAATAGGAGCAGAGCACCCATGCTCTCATTATAGCAGGCACCGGCAACCTTACATGAGATTCATCTTCTGCTTAAAAGGCTGCGAGAGGCGACACACGCAAACAGCAGTCCTATTATAATGCAAGTTTGAAATGGGCCGCTCGGCTGCTATCTGCATTTGAGTGTGTTCCCCGCTACCTCTAATCTTCTTATGATAATAAAGGAACAGCGGGGACCCAGCAGTGCTATGAAAGAATGCTCCAGTAGCCGGGAATGGGCCCTGCATTCACAATCATTTTGAATTAAACCCGTTATTTGACAAAGACCAGGATAAATTTACAGGCCAGCGCCGTCGGACCACTTGTAAGACCACTAGCAGGTTGTTATACTACTAAAGGCTAACAGAAAACACAACAATACATTCTGCATTGGCTATACGAAATGCACACATTTTGGGGAAATTATAGAGCAAATTATTGTATTATTCAAACAATTTAAACATGTAAAATAGGCTATTTTACATGATGTTTTACACTCTGGCTATTTGTGTTTTAGTAATTTAGTAATTTATCACAGACTAGCAGATAGACTAATCTCTCAACTGACTTGACTCAGATGAGATGTTTGTTAAAATTGGCACCTGCAATCCCACAATACTGTTGGATTATTTTCTGCACATAAATTGACACATTATTAATGTGTAGCCAACATATCCGAGCATAATCCTGTATAAATAAATACACAAAAACTTTCGTAAAAAAAAGAAAACAATCAAACAAACGATGAAAAAACAAATCGCCAAGAAGCCCTAAAAGAAAAAAGTGCATGTGTCGGTGTTGGGGGTGGTATGTTTTACGATATTGGTGTCTGTCTTCTTACCGCTAGGGGCCGTGGCTGTGGCTGAAGACACCTCAAAAAAGGGCTGATCAACAAGCACACATACTATTTCTTAATTCAGCCTTTCATAAGCGTGCGTTTAGGTTTTAATCAAAAGTCAAGCGTGTGAGCCTGAATAAAATGTAGGCCTATATTAGATTATTCATGTTAGTCTATTGGTATATTACACTTTAATATGTTAATATGCATATTCGGCTAATAATAACAATAGCAACAATAATAAATCATTCGTTTTAATTCTTTAAAACCATTAAAACTGCCTTAACACAGTCAACTGAAGTGATTACATAAAATATTAAGGAAGCTATATTAAGAAGCATGCTTAAATAACATTAAATAGGCTATAAATCAAATGCTATAGCATAAAGTCAACACAATTTAACTAATTTAAATCAAAACGTCCAAATACGTTTCAAACGTGATTTGGTTTTAATTGAAGATTAAATAAAGACATGCTAAAATACTTAATACAAGTGAAAGAAACGACAGAAAATTCAAACGTATTAAGATGATGTCGGCGGCTACAGCTATTCGCAAGTTGCTGCAAAGTTATATCAAAGCACACGGCAAAAACACTCACTTCTAGGCAACAAACACTCACACAACTCTAGCACGCACGCACGCACGCACACACATGCGCACATGCACACACACACACACACACACACACACACACACACACACACACACACAGCTTCCACAAGCTGCATTCGTCGCCTCTTCATCCCAGCAGAACTTACATGTCAGTTTGGGAGCCGTCCTCCACTCAGCTTGATTGGCAGAAATAAAACACCACGGCATTTTTCGCATTTTTCCGACTCAACCACAGGCATATCTCCCTCATCCACCCGAGCATAGAAGTTAAGTCTGCGCTGGCCGAAGATGATCGCCTGTCCCCGGGCGTCTTACATCCAAGCGTCCCCTTCATTTTCCAGGGGAAAGACGCGCCGCGCCGCGCCGGCCAGCGCCAGCCCGGGAGCTGGTGCCCGTGGGCCGCCGTCTCTCCTTACGGAGCCTCCGCTGACTGGCTGGACCTCCACTCTCTCCTCTCCGCTACCCCTGGAACAAGAAAAGCCGTTTATGGCGACACACAATCTGAAAAGGGGGCCGATTTAAAAAGGAGAAGAATGCAACCAAGAACAACAAAAGTCAGTTACAGCAAAGTCTATGCCTCTCCTCTCTCCTATCTTCCACCCCCCAGCCTAGCCCACATAATGAGCAGGAAAAAGCTTTATATTTTGTTCACTGGGTATTCACAGATAATTTGAAGCCATTGTTTCTGCCACAGATGGTTCTTTTTAATACAATAACGGTGCTCTTTGTGAATAGCAAGCCCACAATAAAAATCTAAAGCGTTCTCCTGAATAACCATTTTGTTCTCTCTTGTATAGGCGAACAAAAGCGCCTGTGAGGTAATGGCCTGCGTTATTGAAAGCCTCAGAATGGGGATTTTATAAAGATTTTTTTTCGCTTTCTCCTTTCGCACAAAGTACACGGCAATGTCAAAGCGAAACTGACACGACATGAAAAAGAGCCCCGAAAATGTGCTTACTGTTCCAGGTGCTGTGCAAAATGTAATAATTTTACATAAATAGCCTACACACGTGCAAACCAATATTTTATTTTTATTATTACTATTATTATTATTATTATTATTAATATTATTATTATTATTATTATTATATAGCCTATATTGCAAAAGTTTATGGGCATCAGCAGGATATGGACTTCTTAGCAATGCAGCTTAAAGCCAGAATACATTAGCAGCTTTAAAATCTCCACAGCATCCAAGGGCCTTGAATGTGGATTTGCCTCATAGCCTATTTTTTGCATAGAGCGAGCCAAAGTGGGGCGACCATATTAAGCATTCATGGTGTGTATCATCAGTGTCTTGCAGAAATCTGAAATTTTTAATTCCCACTCTCACTGCTATTGTCAAAGACCATTGTCCCACATGAGCAAATACTTGCTTGATGGTCTCTTTCCAAGGCCGGCCATTGAATAACCCTTGTAAAATGTGAAAATATAAAATGTCAAAGGGAATGGGGAAAGAGGGGTGGAGTGTATTTTCCTATCCAGCTGGATGTTCCAAGATACAATTTCACTGTCTGCAGTTTGTGTTCTGTTGCGGTGTGGTGGCCTCAAACGCCCGGCGACCGCTGATGTCATTTGTAATTAACTCATGGCTGATCGATAAATCGTTTAACAGGATACACAATGAGCACAGAGGATGATCCCAAACCAAACATATTGGATGTCACTGATCTTTACGAGGTGACAACAACACCTTGTCTGTCACACGCACACACGCACGCGCGCACACACACACATGCACACGGAGAGGAATTGCATCACAAAATCCCAGTTCCCCTCAATGCCATCTTCACCTGGAGTCCTTAAGTTCCAAACTGAACACACACACACACACACACACTGTATTTTGTGGGCCTCTCTGTAGAGGAACAAGGTGTTATAATATACACAAGGTCTTATTACAACTTCTCAGTGTGAGTGAGTTTGAAAGAAGACAGACACACACACACTACCGTCTTTCTGAATCAATCACACCCCACGTCAATCAAACCGTCTCCTCCTCGTACCGCACAAAGCAAGCCAACCCGCTGCAAAGCGAACAAATGCAATAATGTTTTACAGGAATTAGGAATTATTTTTAAAAATGTATATACTTTGCCAATATGTACACTGTTACGCCATGCTATTGAAGTGATTTGAATTGAATTGGAAAAAAATAGAGAGGCAGAGAGAGAGAGAGACAGAGAGAGACAGACAGACAGACAAAGAGAGAGAGACAGACAGACAGAGATAGAGAGAGAGAGAGAGAGCTAGAGAGAGAGAGAGAGAGAGAGAGAGACACAGAGAGAGAGACAGATAGAGATAGAGAGAGAGACAGAGAGAGAGAGCGAGAGAGAGAGAGAGAGAGAGAGAGAGAGACATACAGACAGACAGACAGAGAGAGAGAGAGAGAGAGAGAGAGAGAGAGAGAGCGAGAGAGAGAGAGAGAGAGAGAGAGAGAGACAGACAGATAGAGAGAGAGATTGACACAGAGAGATGTATATGTCTGCTGGGTGCGGTGCATCTCAACCACAGTTGCACCACTGCTATAACAACACCCCTCCTGCCTTTTAATTAGAAAGCCATCCAGACAGCCAAGAGAATGTCAGAGCATCAGAACCGTGGGAGCGAGAGACAGTGACAAAACAGTCCTTTAGAAAGGTGCATCATTACAGAATGCTAATGCACTTACGTTGAAAATGCCCATTCACACACACACACACACACACACACATGCGCACACACATGAATGCATGCACACATGCACGCGCACACGCTATAGTAATCTACGAACACACGTAGACCTTTTCTCTTACACACACACATCTATGCATCACCCTTCAGGCAAGCCATGAGGATACACGCAAGATGTGTTTATTGTTATAGATATGGTAATATCATCGTGTGTGTGTGTGTGTGTGTGTGTGTATCTCTCTCTGTGTGTGTGTGTGTGTGTGTGTGTGAATGAGTGACACCAGCTCAAAAAGAAACCTGTGACAAAGTGGGGCCATCTTGAAGAGTACCAAGGCCAGCAAAGTGTCAATCACACTCACACATGCCCACACACAACACACCATACACAAGCACACACACAGTAAGTATACAGGCCTACACTATCCAAACTTTATGTACATCTACTTTAACAGTATCTCTATTTACAGTTGGTAGACATACTGACATTCATATTTACCACCTGTTCTTTTACATTAACATTACATTAAGATGATGCTATCAGTTATTCCACAGAGTGGAAGGCAGACATTATGGGAGGGCACCAGCTGACATCATATCAAAGGCATGTTTGATATGTTTTTAACTAGCATCTCATAGTTAAATACCAATAATACCAAATAAGTGGCCAAATGATATTGTATCAGTTAACTGACTTAAGCTACTTATAAGACGACTGGGATTCGACAAACATCGCTGACCTTGATTGACAACTAATATGAGAGAGCCTTTGACTGAGAATTCATAATTGGTGGTAAAGTGTATGAGGAAAGATTAAAAACATCACACCCTGAAAGGAAAGCCATATAACTGACTAGGCTTAAAGAGCCATTTCAATTAGTTTTGATTGATGGTTGGTAAAAATAGGGTCAGATTAGTTGTTTGGCTTTAAAGGGTGACTCCCTTCCTGTGACATTGGCAACATGCAAGGCTGTCAACATACACAATATGTTGTGTGTGTGTGTGTGTGTGTGTGTAATGACAGAGAGAGTATTATGTTGCAACCGGTTTTGTAGGCCGCAACATAAAAAGGAAAGCGCCTTACGTGTTAATTTATTAACTTAACATACTGCAAAGTTAAACAAGCAAACAATCAAAACATCATGTGTGGTGCCAAGAGGAAAAGAGCTGTTAAAGGCAGGGCTATGCCCGGACTCCACCGGACGCGTGTGCGCAGCGGTGCAGCTCCGATGCGGGTTTGTTCCGTCCTTCCACCGGGAGCATATCAAAAGCGTAGCGCTGCGAGTCAATTGCATTGACGAGATCAACAAAAACTACTTTGCCTGTCCAATGTTGACTTGCTTTCACTCACTTCCGCTCCCAAAAACTACTGCAATTATATTCCACACCATGGCCCTGGAATCATGGAATCGTCCTTATAAAAAAGGATTTGTGGTATCATATATGTGTTTTAACATTTTTTAAATGAATAGATCGTCCCAGATGTAAAATCCTTCTCACTTCTGGCCTCCTGCCACCAATGTAGTCATGTGAAATACGAGTGAGAGTCTGCACACTTTGTTTTGCATACAATTTTAATTGTAATTTGTATTTGAGCAGCGCATGTTGGCTGCGGCTTCCGTTAAATATAGACGCGGCACCTATCTTTAGCGAAGCAGAGTGAAGAGCCGCTTCTGGGACGCTTCCAACACGCCCGCGTTGCGTGGTGAAAGTGAAAGCATAGACTAGAGTGGACGCGATCAGCTCTGGAGACCGCGTCAGAGCCGGTGTTCCGACATTCTATGCTACCGACAGATTGTCCTACAGATTGTCCTACCTATACTGCGCATGCATCAATATTGCGTAATTTTTTGTAATTCTTGAGACACGCTCGTAATTTTGTCCTACCCTGATAGCTGGATTTCTACCGGGTTTGGCTTTCTTGCTAGCACTGTTATTGCATGTTTTTGACTAATTTACATGGATTCTTGTTGTTTTACTTCCATCCATCCATCCATACATCTTCATCCGTTTATCCAGAGTCGGGTCGCGGGGGCAGCAGCTCCAGCAGGGGACCCCAAACCTCCCTTTCCCGAGCCACATTGGAAA
>JAODTR010000019.1:2745241-2763410 GCA_025399935.1 Amblyopsis rosae
AACAATTCCACTTTTACAGACACAAATGATCTGTACATCTAAATGTCAACATGCATCTATAGCTCCTATAGCTGTTTATTAGATTATGTCTTATTAGACTATGTCCTCACGACAACGCATTTGTTTGAAAATGTATTATTTTCTTTTTGCGCTTTACAAAGATTTTGCATCCATACGACAGCGAGGAGCTTCGTGTCCACAAACATAAAAACGAAGTGAATACTAGTAAGTATGCCAGGCCAGTATGTGGCAGTGCATCTTTGGACTTGTGCACATTGACTGCGCATGCGTGACAGGCAGATGAAGTCCGCTACAGACAGCATATGGAAATAACAGAGTTACGCCATCTCCGTTCACTCCAATGGACTGTTTTTTCACAGCAATGGCGAATCGTCAAGCCTCAAAATAGTTCCCGGAAGTTAGCCTAAATACCATATACATTTTATTTTAAATGTAAATCAAAAAATGAAGTTATATATCCGTATATATATGTTCAAACTACCCACAAAGCACTTCCGGAACTATTGCGCCATAGGTTTTGCCTCTCCATGAACCACGTGACCGTTAACAATTTCGAACTTCCGTTGGCGTAACTGTTATTTCCATGGCTCTGGTCCTGATAAGTTCACAAATGAGTGTTCTAAACATGCAACATATTTATTTTCAGCGGATCTTTTAATTAAACCAGCATTTTTCATAGGAAATTGTTTATTGTGCACAAACAAAAACGCCAATTACTGAGATGTGTCCGAAAGAGACACTACAGCCCGAGCACTCCTGTGTCGGCGTAGCTCAAAGCCATGTACGCAGAAAAAGGCCTACCTGGGCCTAAAATAGCAACATGGGAGGTGGGACGGAATTCCATGACGATGTGGCCCCAATGAGCTCTGTTTCGGCTGTCCATACGACAACATCGTATATGAGCAGCATTTTGAAAAGTCTCCATTCTGGAACTATAGGTTTTAAACGTCTTTGGTGTCATCTGGACGTAAGGCCAAACCAAACAAAACTTCTCAGTTTTGGAGAAAACTCTGCTTTGATCATTGTCCTGAGGACAGGGCCTTAGTGTGGAGAACAAGCACATTACTGATTCCACCTGATGCTTCTGGGCTTCCCAGTCCAAACAATGGCCAGATGTCTGCTGCCATAGTGTATAATGGGGAGAAAAGGAGCACTTTCTCTCTCCTTCTGTCTCCCGTTCGCCCATCCGGGCACTAATGTAAATTAAAATCAGCGTGCAAGGTATGTCTTAATGCGCGTATTTGGACAAGGACAATGCCAGCGAGACTAGGCAGGGGTATTGCTGTTGCAAGCCCCTGTGACACACTTCCTGACCCCCCCTCTCCCACACACACACACACCACCCTTGCTCTATTGACGGCCGTCCCAAATCAATAAAAATGATCTTGGTAGTCCATCCACCAATTGCGGCGTCTTGGAAGTGCCTTCTTTAGAATACGCCAGCCTTACTGTACAATGGAGTGGCCAAGCATGTGTAATTTGCCAAGCTAATCTGCGGCACTCTGCTATTGATTTACCACACACGCACACACACAATCCCTGACACTTCAACCCTTATCTCCCCCCCCCCCCCCCTTCCTTCCCACGACTCCCATAGCCCCTAGACACTGCACACAAAAACTAACTTCATCATACACCCTGTTAATGCACAGGCACAATGGACCTCTTTTCTTTCCCCTCTGCCCTCTGGTAATTTCACTCTTTGCATTCCCTCTCGCCGTCTATCACTCCTTTCACGTTTACTCTCTTGTCGGAGATGTCCTGCTCTCACATCTCATCACAGGTCACTGTCCTTTGGCTGTGGACCTATCACGTGCGCTTCTGCTTTGCTTTGTTTGACGCGTGTGTACTTGTATTATGTGTTAATGTAGCATTGAACTGTACAGAAAATAAATGTGTAGTTTAAACTACTTAATTCATTAGTTAGTAGTTAATTTACTACTTATAAGACGGAAAGCTAATTAATACCAGAAAGTTCAGCTACAGTATATAATTTTGATCATACTAATCGCACACATTTCTTAATTTGAAATAATATTTCTACTGCTACTATAATAATAATAATAATAATAATAAAAATACTAATACATTCTCAAAGTTTTTAATATAACATATAACAAAGTGTGTGAGTGTGTATGTACAGGGAAGACTTTGAACAACATTCACTGTATTTATACACTGCAAGCTAACACAGCATACCCGTACCCTATTTTATACACAATTATACAATTCAATTAAAAATAAATATCTAAATAATATTTCAAAAAGCAGAAATTGCATTGTGCCCAATCCTAAAATATCTCAAGACCCCTTTGAGGTATCCCAAACCCCCAAATTGAGGAACCAAAGTTATACAGTCATAAAGATTCAAAACTAAGGTTTGCATATTTAACGATTTAAAGACATTTTATAAATATGTTATGAAGGTCTGAAGGCCTGACGAACATAATATACATGCGGCTACACACAAACCAAGCACACACACACACACACGTGAATAGACAAACACACACATGCACAGCCTTAAAGATGCTCCCTGATGGTTGTCAATCAGTCTTTGAGAGCGGTATGTGCTGTATGAAAAGTCTCAGCCGATGTAAGCCTATCACTTCACATTCTCTCTGTACTGTTCACAACACACACACACACACACACACACACACACACACACTCACTATGGTGCTATCACTAAGGACATATTCAATAAGACTAGCATATCCTCCAGCCATATCGCACATCGTTGACGCTGACAGACACACACACACACACACACGAGCGCGCGGTATCTAAATCTTTTCTTGCCTGAGTGGTGTTGTCGGTGCTGTTTGTTGAGAGTATCATTTACAGCAGAGCCGTGTGAAGAAAGACACCACTTCCCATGGCGAGTGTGTGCGTACATGTATGTGTGTGTCTGTGTGTGTTTGTGTGCGTGTCTTTAGAGTGGGGCTTTGCCGCTCCTGACACCGTTATCAGCTGCAGTCGAATGTATTCCTTATCAAGGTAAAGGGGGGGGGGGGGAGAATTGAAGGCGTTTGTGTGTGTGTGTGTGTGTGTGTGTTGAGGTGGGGGTGGGGGATGAAGGGGTGGGGGCTGATCCGACGACCAACAATACAAGCTTATCAAACGTCTTCAGCCCTGCTCTGGCCTGTCACTCAAAGGTAGGTGTGCGCGCTCCGCGCACCAAACCTACACATACAAACATCCACACGCAAACACACACACACACACACATTTTGATTGATAGATGCCCTCCCCCATTACCCAAAAAAAAGACACCTTTCCTCCTTACACACAACCATGACACACGTGTGTGTGTGTGTGTGTGTGTGTGTGTGTGCGTGTGGTGGTCCTGAACATTCCAGGGTAACAAAGGTGGGATTAGGGATGCATTAGTTGGCCGTGGAGCGCGAGGCCTGTCAATAACGACAGCCAGAATAAACCCCAAAACCTCGATAAGGACACAAAAGGCTGGTCAGATAGCAGCAGCTACTGGGGGGAATCGATGGAGAGAGGGAGAGGAGGGGTGAGGGAGAGAGATGGAGTGACAGGAAGAGGCTAGAATCAAAGGCTCTTGCCGAGAGAGAGTTAAGATGGAGGACTACATGGGTAAAATGTAAGCACTTGATTTATTAAGACTTCACAGAAAAGTAAAAACAACTTTCACAACACGTAATAAGTCTATAAAGGAAAAATACATGTGTTTGTTTTACATGTGTCAACATGAGTCTGCATAGTTAGCCTAATTCCAGTATGTATCTATATATAAAACAGATAAGTGAATGATGGATGGATGGATGTGTGTGTGTATATATATATATATCTTTATTTCCAGTAAGTACACAGAAGGCCTGTGGCTTAAAGAACATATCTTGTTCCTATTCCCTTTCCCTAATCACTTTCACTGTATGCTGTGTTTCTGTCAATGTTTAATTGCAGTATACACCCTCCTGTGTTTATGCACGCGTGCATGTGTGTGAACCAGAGAACCATGGTGTGCACAAGTGTGTGTGTGAGGAGGAGCTTTCACCTTCCATTCGTCAAGGACGTCCAGGAGAGAGCAGCCTTCGATGGCGCACAGACAACACAGGCTTTACATTATACTGCATGTCTACCCAGAGATGCAATCAGCCAAAGGTCATCATCACTGTTGCTGCTGCTAGTTACAAGTAGCTGCACATAGTGTATTTGTGTGTAGAAATATCACCTGGTCAAAAACCTAAATCATATTCAAACATATGTCATTGCATTTTGGGTTTTATGTCCAATTGCAACAAAATGCCACAGGGGTCCCCACTCCTCAAGTTGTTTTAATAAAAGAAAATAATTGTAATAAAAGCAATTATGAAGTAAAAGATTTAAAATAGAAATGGATAGGGCCAATGAACGCTTATCAACACTGTAATTCAGTGCAGCATGAGGCAAACGGAATACTTTGTGACTAAACAAAAGTGTTGTCAAGGTAACAACACCGCCACAGGTCTTCAGTCCACAGGAAGTGGCACAGGAAGTACACACGCTGCACATTAGAACACGACAAGTGTCATTTAAAAAAACTAACCACATCAGTAACCACTTTAGCCCATAACTAATAAATAGACTAAATGGAGCGTAATGTGGTTGAAATGGAGTCCAATGAAAAGGCGGCATTAATAAACAGCAGAGAGCAGCTTATTTATTGTGCCGAGAAAAGATGCTGCATTATGAACCATTAATGTGAAGAGCGCTCTCGTCAGTCACAACAACCATACAGAGGCCCAAACCCACTGTGTGTGTGTGTGTGTGTGTGTGTGTGTGTGTGTGCGTGCGTGTGCTAGGGGGTAGTGGAGATTTATAAGGGGTTATGGGAGTGGGTTTAATTGTTTCACTGATTAATTCTCCTCCTTCAATTCCACTGGAAACACTATAGTTCTGGGAGGTATAGGTAATAATAATGCAGAGTGGGGGGAAATGGGGAGGGCGTGAATAAAGAAAGAGAGAGAGAGAGAGAGGGAGAGAGAGAGAGAGAGAGATAGAGAGAGAGAGCACGCTGTTCCAGCAGCTAGCTGCCACACACAGGCACAATGAGGCCCGGCAACAAACAGCCACTTAAAAAAAACCAGGCTGGCAACAGAGAGCAAATTCAATTAGAGAAGTAATTAGTAGATACAGGACCAGGCAGCGAGCTGGGGCAACGCCACAACACAGGAATTAATAGGCGTGGATAGCAGGAGGACGCCGTCGTAATTAAGAGGCAATCACCTATGTCAATGAATACCTAAAAAACACGCGGCGGCCCAACGCAAAAACTATTAATTCAGTGATCAAAAAATATTTCAGCAGATGATTAATACAGCAAATTCATTTTAAAAGACTAATTTCTGGAAAGATAGCAAGACAATTGCACATAATGTGCTTCTCCCGGCATTTATATTGCTAATTATTTTTCTCTCCCCTTTCTGATCATTTGCAGAGCCATTTCTTCTCTCTCTCTCTCTCTCTCTCTCTCTCTCTCTCTCTCTCTCTAGTCTGTGTTGTATTTGTCTTCTCTCAAGAATTATCAGCCGTCAGCAAACAGAGGTAGCGTTCTGCTGGTAAATACGGTGTGTGTGTGTGTGCGTGTGTGTGTGCGCGCGTTGTTGTCGAACAAAACTGTCTCGTTGGTAGACGTCTTGGCAAAACGCCTCCCTGCCAGCGTCACCAACCGAAACAAACCAAGCTAGCGGAGCGCAATAACTCAATGAAATAAATAAATTAGAAAATGTTTTATAAAATGACATGCTACAGTACGTCTACTATACTTGCTAACATTCCCCCTCACCAGATACTCCCCCATAAAAAATAAAAAAAGAGACCAACAATTAAATTAGCTGATAAGGGTTTTGAAACAAGTCAGTGCGTTATTGATTGATTTGTCTCTCTGGGGTAAAGGGGGACGGCTATCATTTCAACGCAACAAATCTTCTATCATTCAGAGCACAGCCATTTAAGCTTTAATAACTAATTACTCCAGATGAGATACCACATTTTGAAACGACACGCACGCACGCATACACACACACACACACACACACACATATTCTGTAACTGTTTTTCTAAACCATATCATGGGACCACTGAGCGATAGCAGAGTGGAGAAAGATGGATTAGCGTAGCAGTGTTTGCATTGAGGAGCACTGTTGCGTACCGGGGAGTGATGTTATGGTTCGCTTTGGCTACTTGGCAGCTTAGCATATGAAGTTAGCCATACCATGTTATCATCATAATTATAACACACAGATTAAACATTCAACTCCTCCTTATAATTAAACAGTGTCAATTATTCCAAATCAATTAAATCAATCCATACTGTAATTGTTCTTTAGGCCTTTTAGATCCTTTTATCAAAAGTGACCTGCAGTGAGTGGGTACTTTTATAACAAGCATTGCCGTAAATAACAGGCACCACCACCATAACAGCTATGGCCACTAGCATATTCTGTCCAATCAAACCATCATCAAAGCTGTCCTTTACCTCTGTGAATAAACTGCAGTTTTGAGCCCCTAAAAGAAACCACGATCAGTAAAGTAAACCAAAAAGAGAAATACATTTGGTTTCATTTGAAGCAAAATGAAAAGCAGCGGACAAGTCATGTGATAGTGGGGGGCAGTCTACTCCATGATGAACTGACTCTCCGGCCTCCAGATCTTTTAAATACAGATTTAGTTTCTTCTCTCGGGTGACAAAACGGAGGGAGATCTCCATACACAAAATTTACATATTCATCTGTGACAGTTGGGGTTATTTGGAGTTCTATTTTGCAGCGATGTGAGGGGGGAAATATCCACTTAGAATTATCATCTCCAGTGATCGGAGCTCATAAACCCAGCAATAGGCTGAGAGGCGACGGATAACACTGGTGGTTTCTATGGGGAACTAGTTAATGCTATTTACAGAGGAAGGTAGAGGATCGGGTGGGGAGGGCCAACGAGGGGAGAGGAGAGGAGGGGAGGGGAGGCGAGACAAGAGGCAAGCAGAATGAATGAGAAGGGGAGAGAGAGAGAGAGACTGACATTAAGTGTACTTTATGGCCACAGTTATGGTAAAAGAGCCAATTACCAAACTGATGGAGTTAATGCCAGAGATGAGATGGAAAAGAGAAGAATAAAAAGAGGGGGGGGGGTCTTACTCGGAGGCAAACTCCAGCAGAGAAATGATTAGAGCTTCTTAATCTGATGGGCAAATGATTAGCGATCAAACGTACTGTAGAACGTACTGTGGAACATGGAGGAATGTAACATGCTCTGCTGCACACACACACACAGACACACACGCACATGCGCACAGGCACACCTACACACGTGTGTGTACGCACACACACACAGATTCCCATATTGGCAAGAGGCGACACGCAACACGAATATACAAACAAACACTCCCTCACACATCTACACATTGGCGACACAACAAATGCACCACAAATATACACACACCCACTCATAGATGCACAGACTGCCACACACACGAGCGCACACACACACACACACTCATCTGACAGACATGAGCTGTCTCAGTTTCAAGACGTGTCATATGAGGCTACAGATTATATGTGTGATCTCCGGGCTTATATAAACGATTTAGTCAATTACGACGTTATCTGGGGGGGAAAAAAGCGTTAATTTGCCTTTCAGTGCTGCAACAGGGGCCTTCTGATCCGTCAATGAGGGTGATTAGAGCTGAGATTGCGGCTTCGAGAAAAAAAAGAAGAAAGAAATAGGCCCCAAACATCTGCAGTCGGGGGTGACTTAGAGACGTCAACCCAGGGTTAAAAAAAAGTTTGCCTCTTTCAGACGCTGGCTTCTGATTGCCCAGAGAAGGAGGAGAAGAGAGGAGAAGAGAAGAGGAGGCTAGAGGAGAGGAAAGGAGAGGAGGTCACAGGAGAGGAGATAAAGGGGACATGCTCTGCGCTGGTTAGCTGCCAGCTACTGGAGCACAGTGTGACCGGGAAGGCCCATCTGTGCTTCCCGACACTCACGCAGATGCAAAAGCAGCTTGATTTTCATTCAGCTGTCGGGACACACGAAAAAAAGAGACCCCAGCACCCCCCCCCCCCCGCGCGTGTGTGTGTGTAAAGGCACGCACGCCCCCCAATCACGGTGCTCGAGAAGTCTGTGGAGTGGCGAAGCCGCTGTTAGCTGTCTGTCCGCCTGCCAAGCTGTTTCTCTTCTTCCTGTCATTTACTCGTCTCTCCCCTCGAGCGCTAGTGGAATCTGAACCACCGCATCTGCCGCTCAAATTAAATCATTTACGGTCCATAGAGAAAAGCGCCGTTTGGTGACAATACAGCCAGTGGGGAATCAGCGTGTTTTCTCTAAGTTCTGACGCCATGGCATCACGTCCCCCCCACCCCCCACCCCATATCCTGACTTCTCATTAGATTGCTAAACAGCTAGACGCGTCTTCCTCTCTCCCAGTTAGGAATCTTGGAGTGGTCCGGGAATGTGAACCTTGAAATCTGCTACAAACCGATGGTTTTCATCATAGGGGGTCACGTGGAACTTCTTGGAGAGCCGCAAGATGTTTTCAAGCTTGCATGAAGTAGTCTCTTTGTTGCGTATAGGCCTTTTTTTCCTCTCCGCCCAATGGTGCGCATATTTGCAGTTATTGTGATGGAGTTCATGCGCCAAAAAGAAGTCGTTTCCAGCTTGTGGGTGGCAAGCTAAGGGCCATAGGTCAAACAGGTGGAGAGACACAGTGTCAAACTGACAAAAATGAGAGTAAAAAGCCTCTTCGAAACATACTTGATAAAAGGAATTCCACAACTTCATTAGAAATAGAAAGGCCCTTTTCACCCTCCAAATCAATTCATAAGCACTTGTCGCCTGTCAATCACATGGGCAGCAACAACAAAACCTTGCAGCAGATGTCCCCATCTGTCCCCTTTTATCCCAGGGGCAGAAAACTCATCCTCGTCTCTTGAAGGACGCAGCACCGGGGAATGGTAGTGGCGTTTTAGAGGGCAATTTTCTCCAAGTGTAGCCTGGGAACCGGCTGAGTTCAGGGAAATCCCATAACACTGACGTGCACGGAGGCTGCCGATCATCCATCACCGCAGCAACACAGCATAGGCCTTTGTGCCTCGCTGGCCTGCTCTGGACGTCTGGCTGTGAGACGGACAGAACTACAGAACTACTGTAGGACACAATCAGAGAGTGAACCAGAGAGAGTGTGTGTGTTGCTGTGTGACCACACAGTATCGACTAGACAGACACACGGACAAATGGACAGACTGTCAGCAAGCAGTTGACCTGGTGTCAATTAGAAGCCCATATCGTTTCATTCCCTGGGGGCCTGGACTGCGAAACCATTAAATCATTTAATTCGGGCCCGGCCGATGCTGCAGTCTCGCCTGTTCGTGGTCAAAGCTCAAGCTATAACCCGAGCAGACTGTGAACTGAAGCAGGAAGCAGTTTGAATTTCAAGATATGGATGTGATAGATGTGGAGACATAAAAGACACAATGTTTTGGCAAATACGTTTCTGGATGAACAACAGTGGCTTAAGCCCGGTGTTCAGTTGTTTTATCTAATTGGATTTAATGCAGGTTAATCATTCAGAGAGGTGTGTTTAATGGACAGGCCTATGCATTATTCAGCATTGACATAACTGGATGCATTTATGGGATTCTTAAAACAAAGAGTTCCTGTTTGTTTATACACGGACAAATGAGAATAAGCACGTTACCTGTAACAAAAACATATAGTAACAGACATATAGTTCAACATGGAAACAAATTCAAAAATGTTTTCATTATTGCCAGTAAAATACAGAAATAATTTATAAACAGATGGAATACAATATAATAATTTAAATGTATACAGTATACGCCATTGCTATCAGAACCTGTATAATTCAGATTGTTAAAATGCCATGTGTAAAGAAGTTTTTTTTTCTTTTAAGCAAAAGGCCAAATAAGGTAACACACGCCAGTTAGATTATTCATCGCAAAATCTATCTGTTCTGAGTTGTGATGTATGCCGTTATTTTGATTATGGAAACACTGTTGTCTGTCACCTTTGAGCTAATATGCTGTGTGTTCAACTGTGCGTGATCAGGATCGATATCTCTCTCAATAACCCAGGTTCAAAACACTAGCGATGAGTTGTTTTTCTGTTCTTTTAATAACGACAACCAAAGCACCATCCCACTTGATTAAGATTTAAATAACAGACATACTCTGTATGCCACATAAAGGAAACAAAAGTTGTGCTTTTGTTTTGATCTTATATTTCAGGTGAACCATATAGTAAACTGTAGGTGGAACCGTAGGTCTACTCATGTAGGCCTATTGAGAAGTCGACTACATTCAAAAGTAGTACTACTTTTACAACTATGCTAAATATTCAAAACTCTTCTGGTCTACTGTTTACCTACAGCAAGATTAGATAGACATGCCTTTCTAATAAGCCTATTTGACTGCATCTTCTGCCGTCTGTGACGTAGTCACCATGCTCTATGCTTCTAACCACACCTTGAGAGCTGTAGTTTGAAAGACACACTTTACCGAGTGTTAGTGTTATTGACGTTCGTTGGAACTATGGTTTTGGGAAACACCTGCGTTGTTTAATGATGCATCGTACTACGTAAGTCACCGACGTAGTTTCCTCCGTAATTATATGGTTTTGGGAAACACTGTGTAGTTCCAACCATGTAAGTTTATAACGTAGTTAGCAACAATGCTTTTGGCTAACACACCCCTGGTTTATGATTGCTTCACTGTTACATCTCACCCATATACACTGCGGAACTTCCTGTGTAGTTTGCTGAACTGATTTAGTAATAAATCCCATACTTCCGATCATTGTCTGTTGGTGGCAGACTCCAAATCAGCTTTACCATAAAATCCTCTCTGACAAAATGTGACAAACTATTGTTGCTCATTGTTTCCATATCACTCTAATCCTCTCTCTCTCTCATTCTCTCTTCTCTGTCCTTCCATCCCTACTCTCTAAGCACAGGGAACGGCCTCAGTAGTGACCGCTATTAACACTCAAACACACACACACACACGCTACAGACTATAGTCCAGTCTATAAATCGTATTGAGGGGGCTAAACTGTGTGGTCAGATGTGTGTGTGTGTGTGTGTGTGTGTGTGTGTGTGTGTGTGTGTGTGTGTGTGTGTGTGTTTCTGCAAGGTAATACAAGACAAGAGGTACCACTACTTCTTCTTTGCATTAACACTCTTGCAGACCCAATTCATGCCCTCCTGAAAAAGATCGGTAGACAAATGTAAGTTATTCTTTGCCATTTGTAGACAGAAACCACTTACCATGGTTTCTGCTAAGTAAAATGTTATTGAGTCTGGCATGACTGGGGGTATGGAAGGCCCACCTGAATCCCCTCACCAGTGAGGGCAGAGCAAGACTGGATCTGCCACACTCGATCCCGGATGGTGTGCAGATTCAGGCCCTCTGCAATCTCAGAGGCAGGGGCAGCAGTCAACAAGTCTTGTTTATTTGCAAAAATCAGTACCGGAACTCCACTAAGCTTTTCTTCTTCCAACAACTCAGCCAACTCCTACATTACGCACACAAAGCATTGTTGGATTAGAACACAAATAACATGCTATATGAGAATTAGAATAACTTTTACTTGATAATAAAACCAGATACAGTATACAAGGGGGGGGGGGGGGGGGGTATTTACTGAATAAAACCTGCCCAGTTTCCTCAAATCTTTTTCTGTCAGCACTGTCAATTACATAAATCTGAAATTAAACAGTTGAAGTTTGGTTAGCATGTGCGACAGGTCCAAAATGCATGTAAACGTCATAATGGCAAGACAAGCGGCCATCAAGATGAACTCACAAGCACATCTGTGTTCTCAAAGTAGTTTCGCCAGTATGGCCTGATCTTCCGCTGGCCTCCAATGTCCCACACATTTAGTTTAAAACCCTGAGACTGGACACTCTTTATGTTGAATCCCTGAATAGATTCAGATGCAGAAAGGCAAAAGTCTCCATCACATAAAACACATAACTTCATGTTAATAGTATAGAAGTTGTGAGAGCTTCCATATTTTTTCCTCAGGCCAATCAACATCTTTAAAAAAAACAGCCATGCACCAGATTTTACAGAATTACTTCCACACTACAAAGTAGGTCTTCCATACTTGTGTGGGTGTAATGTGGCTTATGTCCTCAGATGCTAGCTGTTTGAGCAGGGTCGTCTTTCCACCGTTATCCAGACCCAAAAGAAGAATCCGAACCTCTTGGTCCGGTGTACTCTTTAGCTTGCGCAGGATCGACAGCAATCCCTGCAACAAGCAAGGACGTAAGGGAATAAACGAGAATAGCCTATTTGTCAGGGGAACAGGGGAAGCGTTGTAGCTGTAATCCACCATTAGGCTAGCTCTGGAATGGAATTCCTTACATCAAAGTGTCGTGCAGAGGTTCTGCATCCCGCCTAAGTTGTTCCCTACAATTATTATTAGTCATTATTATTAATAGTACCGGTAGTACATCATTCATATTAACGTACTATTTGCCTTTGGCACTATAGTCAAGTATATTTGGTCGTCAGGCTAGTTAGCCTGTTATTAAGATGCGACACTAAAATAATTAATTCTTCATTAGCCTGACGTTTATTCCTGTTAAGAAAAATAAAACTGTATACAAAATAACCATACCGTACAGTAGGCAGACAAATTCGCCATACCGTACTTTTATACGTGGGGTCCTCAACAGGCCCATGCAACTTAAATTCAAACCTTTTTTAATCTACGGTAGCAAGTTACGCAACCATTTTTCTGAGGTAACATGCAAGTTAAACACACAATGGTACGGAGACTATTATATTCATGCATTGTATGTGTTAACACTTGATGCTTAGGTAAAGAGTTATCTTATTAACGCAAATCATAGCTAGCTAAAGTGCTATGCTAATCTCCCATGATAAACGAAGCAACCAGACCGCTACAGTACAGTAAGCTTGTTATATGCAGTAAATCATTGCTGTTCAAAAATCTACAGAGCGCAGAAACGGTAGATTTAAGATCCTTAGATATCCGCACATACATTCGGATCATCAACATTAGAAACCTAATGGCTGAAGTAAAAGTATATGTTGGCTATACATTAAACTCACCATCTCGTTGCCTTGTATCCCAAAGAAGACGCTACCGAGGGTTACTAGCAGGTTACTAAGGGGGATTACGTCACGCACGACGCACACCACACGAACGTCGCACGACGACGTTCATCTATTTGTATTGTTTAGCGGCTGTAAAAAAAAATTCACCCGTGAAATGGTAGAAGAAATTTTTAAAACTATACCGTATTGGTCGAATTTATATTTCATTTAAAGATTAACATGTCTGTGACCTTCACAGCACTGCTACAATATATAACGGGGCCATAGCAGGCCTAATTTATATATACAATTATGATACCAACCAATTAACATTATTAAACCACACACTCAATGTATTGTCAAATCTTAAACAATTTGACATTATATTGTTAATTAAGTAAAAAAGTTCATAATTTCACAAGTTAAATATAAGAGTATGCCTCCCTTCAGAGCCTTACAAAAGAAATAGGCCATTGAGGTTATTATTTGCTTTTAGGGATCGAAATAATCACTGGGTTAATGATAGGGTAAGATTCGGATGAGATTCAAACAGTGTCAGACCTAATTATCTGCATTGCAGGGACTTCACCAGACATATTTTAGGAAGGCTGTGGCCCCCCTAAAATATGAACTAGCCTACCCCAAATATAACTATAATTCTAATGATAGTTATATGCATTAGAGGCATAGCTATAATAACTAATTATTAGGCAGTGCCCGTATGATTAGGCACACGATGAGACAACCAACAATGTCTCAAAAAAATAACATGCTTTATACCAGAAAATGTTTTCTTTTCAGATCGTGATCTTTTGTGTTTTACTACTGTAGATTGTTGTGTTTCCGCTACACAAGATCTTGTAGAACTGCCTCTGTCAGTGCATATCGCACTAAACCTTTTCAAATTGATATGTCCATGATGATTGTGTCAACATATTTTATTTTCATGCGTTTCATATCAGAATGAGATGGGATACATTTAAGACACAATAATATGGTAATGAATGTGACATTTACTGCTGGGCATAATAAATAGTGATGACAAGTACATAACAGCTATAAAACCATAACATGTTTCAAATATGTGGCTGCACTTTCTATACATGTCATTGAGCAACACTCGCCACGCCCATTAAATGCAGCAAACATTTTTGAAAGTAGTTTAAAAAAGGCTGTAAACATTTTCAAGGTAATGTGTTGTTCAGTAAAATGTAATTGAACGCTCAGAACGGTCAATCCACTGAACGCACCGCTGCTCTCCTCCTTTCCCAGAGGTCTTTGCTTTGTGTGTTTTATTCATGCTGAATTTTAGTAAGACTAATGCATCTATATTTTTCACTTAAATTTTGACCTTATTAGTTTTCAGTGTGTGTGGAACAATAACTATTGTATTGATTCAATAACAATTGTGATATTGACAAGACACCGAACGTTCCATATTGAACAACAGTTGTGCTTCTAACACTAAACTTGACAATTGCGTAGGCTATTTTAATAGATTTTACACCAGTTATGACTCTAAAAATATATGATAAATATACGTTTTTGAGGCCTAAACCCCCTTCCCCCACACCTAGATTCTTCGTAGATTCATAAATCAAGTGACGTCTCTGCTGCATTATAAATTGACTTCACAATATGATGCCATATTCTCAGCATGCGCCGCTAGCCTATTCTTTCAACTGAATATTCGCTGAGTCTGGAAAACCTGTTCAGCAGGCCGACAACTCGGTTCAATCGTTCAGAGTCTTTGAAAAGTTCGCATCGTTCGCGAACGTAACATCACTAGATTGGACGAAATCATGTCACGTGTCACTCTGCCGCAATTCTCCTTCACAATGGGACCAAATGTGATTAGGCTATTATTTGACAGTCAACTGTACCGCTGGTGATAGGATATCCGAAAAGGTATGCACTCCGGTTTGGTAGCAGTCAATTGTAGTAGGCTATATGTTTCGATTTCGTGAATAAATTGTTACTTTGTATTGTAGTAGTAAGTACAATCCAGGCAAAGGCGAGCAACTTGGGTAGTAAGTTGCATCACTCGCGTTGATTTGACTGGTATCGTGGCACCGTGAAGGCTTCATGAAAGGCTTGAACTGAACACTATTAACAGTAGTAACTCGCTTGATTGCTACATTGTTTTTACGGGTGCTGCAGTGCTCATGCAGGAAATACACCATACACATCGGTCAGTTGGTGTCGTTTATCAGTGCACTCTGTATCCGTGCAGTAGGGTTAATGTGGCATTTATACCAGGCTACTACTGCAGTGGTGGGTCAGGCGTACAGATCATTTGTAAAGCCTGAACGCCTCCAAGTCGGGTTTTCAATCTAAAGTCATGTCTTAATCGTGCAGTATATGCAGTGTAACAAACACTTTTTTCTCTACTCCCAAATTCTAGTTACTCATTCATAATGTGTTTTTATGTGGCAATGTAAGTTTATGCTTATGCTAGTGCAAACACTTATTGTATAATGTTTGACATTGATACAAACCATTGATGTATCAGTGGTGTTATTGAAACTCTCCACCTACAGCCATGCTGAACGAACACCCAGTCCTATGTATAAATTGTTATGCTACTAATAATACCATACACAATGGTAGGCTATTGCTTGTAAAGATCCAGTTTAAGTCATCATGTTATCATTTCAGATTCAGACTGATGTTATACCAAAATTGCCAATGTAATCTCAGATTCTGTATGTGGGGCTACTTACTGTACAGAGATGACCCATTAACATAACATCAGTTTAAAGCAGGCTTGGGCAGGTTAGACAGGTGGATAACCAATAGGGCACTATATGGATTAGAAGCATAGAGCCCACAAATTAACTTATTGACCTTTTAGCCTGTATGTATAACCAGCAGCTGCTATGGTGCATTGTGGTAAATAATTAACAGGTGGATCCCATCTCCAGCTGCCTGTTCTCACAACACTGGTATATGTTGCGTTTGTTTCCTTTTCCAGATTCTGACCTCAGTGGTGGATTGGCCTGTGTCAGAACATATCCAAGTTTCCTGGACATTTCAAACCAAGTTGGGGCTGAATTTGAATTGACTAATCTTTGAAGAAGCAACATGGCTAGGAGCTCGTTTGACATTGACGCTCCACGATGGGATCAGAATACATTCATGGGCAGACTGAAGTACTTTTTTAATATTACTGATTGCAGAACAGCATTATTGCCCGACTCGTGCTTGGATGAAGCCAAACAATTGGTAGAGAGCTGCAGGTAGGCTATACAAACAAAACAAAACATATGAAATTGCGTCTCAGACATTGAGGGAGCTGAGCTAACTCCCAAATTAATTCTGCTTCCTATTTAGACTGCTGCATTTCATAGTACTTATTCCCCAATTTATACTCCGAACTGTTTACTGTTTATTATTGAATATGAATGTATCCTTAAAGAGGAAAATGTCGTTTTGCTGAATTAGCCTATATTTTTTTTGAATTGTGAGCATGTGGTTAAAAGTAGCTTCAGTTTGTTCCCCCGTTTCTCAATATAGGGCAGGGTCAATTCCTCCAGGAACAACAGAGGAACAGCTCCACTACGCCAAGAAGCTCTACGACTCGGCCTTCCATCCAGATACTGGGGACCGCATGAACCTCATTGGACGCATGTCTTTCCAGGTCCCTGGTGGCATGGCCATCACTGGCTGCATGTTGCAGTTCTATAGGTACCGAAGCACAAGTACAATGGGACAGACCAACAATGTATGTGTCACTATAGCCTGATCAGTCATTTGGAAGACTTGAAATAAACCATGGTCTCCATTTTTAGGACAGTTCCCGCTGTGGTTTTCTGGCAGTGGGTGAACCAGTCCTTCAACGCTTTGGTCAACTACACCAACCGGAACGCTGCCTCCCCCATTACCTCCAAGTAAGACCCTGTGTTGCTTTGGCCACAGACCTAGTTTAGAATGGGTTTAACTGTCTTGCCAACTGTATTTCACTATCCGTTATCTCTCCCAGGCAGATAGGAGTTGCATATGTAACAGCAACCAGCACAGCTCTAGCAACAGCAGTGGGACTCAATCTCTATACGAAGGTAGAAAGAAACACAAACCTGAAGGAATCAATTCAGTATATAGGCCTATTCACCTTATTATACAATGTGGGCCACGCATTTTCTATTGTGGCCCCGAGACTGTGGAACGATCTTCCTTTATCTATCAGATCATCTTCCACCACTGAGACATTTAAATCTCTTCTAAAAATACACACTTTAGCATTCGAGTATGTTCTGGGACACTATGCCAAAACTGTCTTGTTTGTTGTATATTGTGTTTTATTATTGTTTTATTTTATATATTTATTCATTGTTAATTGCATTATTGTGTACAGCACTTTGGACAGCGTTTTTAAATGTGCTTCATAAATAAACTGACTTGACTGAGAAATGCATGGAACCATGTAAAGTTAATCTTCAAGTGTCCCCCAATGTTACAGCTGGATATTCCACTGTCCAGTGTTATTTTTTGCAGGTCTTTAAACAAAAAAGGTAAATTTAATTAAAAAAAAAAAATTTTATTTATAAAATTACCCAAATTCCTACCCACGTTAATAAAAGGATAAGGTTTTAGTATCTCACACGTAACAATAACAATATGTTTTACCTTTATATTTTCATGGACGTTCTAATGGTCTTCTTCCACTATCTCCCCTTGCAGAAGGCCCCTCCCCTGGTGGCACGCTGGGTCCCATTTGCAGCTGTAGCTGCAGCCAACTGTGTTAACATTCCTATGATGAGGCAACAGTGAGTCTTGCTGTGCGAGAAATCTGGATTCTCTATATAAACATTTAAATATGAATAACTTGTTCCTTTGCCTAGATATTTATTGCTGAGAAGTACTTGCCTTTTGAATCTATAATATCAATGGCCTTCTGGACAAGACTAATAACAAATATTAACAGTAGTGCATTTATATAATATCCAAACTTAAGGGAAATATTTCCTGAAATGTTGTGTGCTTTTCTGTGCTAGTCATGGACTGTCTATAACAAACACCCTGTTCGAACATAAGGATGCTCATAAGTGTACGTGGTACCA
>JAODTR010000019.1:2768970-2792791 GCA_025399935.1 Amblyopsis rosae
TGTGTGGTGAGCTGTGTGTGTGTGTGTGTGTGTGTGTGTGTGTGTGTGTGTGTGTGTGTGTGTGTGTGTGTGCCCATCTTGTATTAGGACTTGGCCTGTCTGTAACTGGGTTTAGCCATTTGTTTCCTGTGCATGTGTGTGTGTGCGTGTGTGTGTGTGTGTATGCGTGTGACTACATTAAATACATTTGGCTGGAGTGAGAAGAAGGCTAGCTGGATTTGGATGTGTGTGTGTGTGTGTGTGCGTGTGTGTGCGTGTGTGTGTGCGTGTGTGTGTGTGCGTGTGCCTACATTAAATACATTTGGCAGGAGTGAGAAGAAGGCTAGCTGGATTTGGATGTGTGTGTGTGTGTGTGTGTGTGTGTGTGTGTGGCAGGAGACACTGGAGAGCTGGCTACATGGTTCATTGGCTCACTAAGTTTGATTGGGGTTTCTGAATATGCATATGTGACCATGCTTGTGAGTGTGTGTGTTTATGTGCTTGTGTGTGCTTGGCTGTGGTTATAGGAATGCTAGAGATCGGTTTAGGCCCTATAAACCCATTGTTGTGCAATAAACCCTTTCCCTCTCATCTCTTCAGGCCTATTTGTTTGGTACGCGCTCTATAGCTACGCTCAAATCCACGTACGCCGAGCTCTAATACTCCTCACATGCACCGCTGCAGTCAGAAATGAAAACCCCAAACCACCCTCACTCAGTTTTCAAATTAAGGGATTAAGAAAATAAACCCGTATCTGTTTGGATTGACAGCCATGCGCGCTGATGTTACACAATAGGCTTTTAATAGGCTTGGGACCTAGAGTCATGGAGCGCAGGGAGCGCGAGAGACTTGTGAAGCAACATGCTGTGTTGAGCAGAGGTCCTAAAATTACATATTATGGTTTATATACTTCAACATTAACTAATGTAGATATCTGGTTATTTTCCACAACTCAAATGTATATTTACAATGTACCTACGTGTCTGGTATGTTGCTTGTGTCAATTGCAGATAAAAAAATAAAATACAACATTAAAGGTCAAAGAGGTCATGAACTATGGACCAGCAACAATGCATACAATATTTGGTGCACATTTCTACAGACATGCCCCAAAACAGCTGTAGGATGTTTGGGAAGATGGCAATTGATACCCATCTTAGGACATGATACAACTGGGACTAGAGGACAGTTCAGTATTTGGCTCCATCTTTGACGCATCATTCATTTGCCAGAGCAAACATGGACTCAAGCATGGTGATAAATGTGTTCAGAAGAGTCTCTGGGCTTTGATGCGATTTTATGTCATTACTAAATGGACGCCCCTGCGATATTAGTGGATTTACTGCTTGTTGCTTGTGATCAAAGCCTTGAAGATAGCAGAATCACAGGCCAAACTAAGCTTGTTCAGCTAAACCCATTATAATATGCCACCCACAACAAAAGACACAGCGAACACAAGTAAATACAAGTAGAAAAAGTAATTTCGTGTCCTCACTTCGGAGTGAAATAATGAAACTGCAATAATTGTTAGATAATTAAGTAGATAAAAGACCAGACTTTGGGGCGTAAATCTATTCAGCTCATATGTTCACCAGTGAAGCTATTGAACAGTGGCGTTTATTTGTAGTGGTTTGTTGTTTAATCACACTGGAGGCAAAAGTAAGCGGTTTGGGTAAGAGTTATGGATTTGTGACCTTATATTCCTGTATTGTGACCTTATATTCCTGTATTGTAGTTTACTTATTCGTTAATTGCAACTGCTAAAATAATTAGAAAGTATAGTGTACGAAGCAGTAGCCCACCGTATCGTAAATGCAGTTTTAGAATTGTCATTCAGCAAAAAAAGGTACTGTATAAAGTACATCTTACTCATATTAAAAGCTATTTCAGCTTGATTTCATGTTGCACCCCCGTCCACCACATACACACAATTAGCACTAAAACCATAAAAGTGCAAAAGTGCTAGATGTAACCACCATTGAATTATGTGTACGTGCTAGTTGCCATACAGTTTCCTTCAGAAGGAGAGTAAAACGCAGAGACACATTCTGTTTACACTCCTCCTTGTGGAGATGAAAAGTTCTCAAAGTGTGCGGCCATCGGCCCTCCTCTTTCTCTCTCCCTTAACCCCCCCACCACCCCAACTCTCTCTCTCGCTTCACCTTTCCCCCCCATCACGTCTTAATGTGCCAGATAAAACATCAAGCCACGGGTAAAGCGATGTGCTTTTTGGACCGAAACAGGCCCTGCGCGCGCTAAAGGAACGAGGATAAAGGATTGAATCGCTCCGTCCGTCCGTCCGTCTGATGTCGGCTGCATTAGAAAGAGTGCGCCCGTCCGCCTTTAGAAAAAAAAAAAGGAGAAGCCAGCTACTCTCACCGGACCGGGGCATCGCAGGGCTTTTGTCCCACCCAAGCCCTCTCTCTACCCCCCCAGCCTGGCCGAGTATCTGTAATGGCTCGGCCGAGAGGAGGGACGGATGAAAACTCGAGGGGAATGGGAGAAATGGGGGTAAGGGGAAGGAGGAGGGTTTATGAACTAAGAGGGCGGGATGATGAAAAAAAAAAGAAAGATGCGAAAGTGAGCGAGGAAGTGGAGGGTGAAGGAGGGAAGGGGACAAAAGGAGAGGGAGAAGAACACGGAGGAGAAAGAGCTAGTCGGTGGAAAGGGAGAGAGAGGGCAAGAGGAGGGAGGCTCTTTAAAGGGGAAGCCAGGCGGCACTAAGCACCTCTGTCGTTGCCCAGTCAGGCCTGCTCTTCCCCTGGCCACGAGACCCCCCCACCACTCTCTCTCTCTCTCTCTCTCCCTCCATCTCCTCTCCTCTCCTCTCCTCTGGATGCACTTGTGGGGGACATTCCACTGACTGTGTGTTCATCTCTGTCAGGACTGTCAGAGTCGGTGGTTTGGCCGCGTGCGTGTGCGTGTGTGTGTGTGTGCACGTGTGTGTGTGTGTGTGTGTGTGTGTGTGTGCGCGCGCGGCCCTCACGCGGACGCGAGCGTGCCGGCGAGTGTTCGCACAGCGACAGACGCACACAGCCAGTGGCCTCGGGACTAATTGCTAGATTGGAGCATATTTTCTAGTTCAGTTCAGGGCTGTAATTGGTGAGCGAAGAGGGGAGGAATGAATGGGCATCAAGCAGCGAGGACAAATCGCCAGGGGCCGCCGATTACACTGTACCCATGCTCGTCTTCGCGTGTGTGTCTGTCTGTGCATGCATGTGTGTGAGTGTGTGTGTGTGTGGGGGGGGTTAAAGGTATAAGCCATGTCTATATATCGCCAGGTTTTTGTGGCACTGACCTAAAACCGCCAACACACACACACATCCATATAAACACCCATATCGCGATGACCCTAATGACCACACACGGAAACACACACACAAACAATGGTGACCCTATTGACCCCCCACACAACACAATAATTCCATATTTAAGTCATTGCCCTACCGCCGCATGCCAAACCATTCCACCATTTGTTTTTCATGGCGTTCCTGAAAAGCCCAAGCAATTTATATTATTTATACAGTTTCTTGCAAAATAAGCAATTATAAAAAGGGAGCAAATCATTTATTTCAAATTTGTTATATATGCAATGCCGGCATGATGTGGGCAGGTTAATAACCAAATAGCAAACAATTACAAAGTATATGTGCAAAACAGTAAATCTACAGACATCATTTTCACAGTAGTTTTAGGTTGTAACAACTATAGAACATTTCCTTTGCAACTGACGAAACATAATTTGCATCCCCTCAAACAGCAATGTGTTATGTCTGAGTATACCGTTCTTTATATAGTTTGATGTATACATGTGACTGAGGTGCCGCATATATAGAGCTTGGCAAATAAACGAAAGAATAAAAAAGTCACATCACATTAGCCAGATGTATTCTAAAGGACTAAAGCAGAGCTATAGAACTAGTCTCGCACACCAATCTGATGATTCTGTGAGCTCCGGTTTGTCTTTGCCTCGAGAATCAGTCTGGAAAGCTTAGAAATCGTGGCGTTTCAGGCCTGTAAACCAAGTGTGTGGCCAATCAGCGTCGTACTGTTGCCGTGGTTTAGGTGTGACTTGAAACAACTAAAAAAATTAAAATAACGGCAGGCCCTAGAGAAGTTACCGTAGGTGATGCAATATAGCATCGCTTTTATTATAATTTATTAGAAGACCAAGGCTTTTCTCAATGTAAAATATGTTTCCACTCTTCTGCCGACATTTCTACTGCAAGAGTGGATAACAACTGGCTTTGCTGGTTCACATGTTAGTCCAATCACCTGCCATGTATTTTTTTGAAAGTGTCTGGCTTTAAAAACAGTTTCAATGGACGACTCCAAGATGGATGTGTCTAACAGACACAGATATCTGGCATGTCAGGTTACTATAGAACCCCCTCCCTCTTTCTGTAAGGGGCACATCACACACAGCAGGACTGAAAAAGAAGCCGCAGAGAATGAGGAGACACACACACATAAACACACACACACACACACCTTGCATGCGGTGCGCAGGCGGTAATTTGCATGCCGTATCAAAACAGAAGCTCAGCCAGCCAGACTTCAAGCGTATGCGCATGGAAGACGTGCACGTGTGTTCACACAGGCCATCGTACGTGGCCTGTGTGAACACATGTGCACCTGCGTGTTCCAATGAGATGAACGCGGGCATTCAGCCCGGTTGCGTTACCCTGCTGTAGACCTGCGGGCCAACCAGAATCACAGTCAGACTTACCTAGGTTTGATGCTGGGTTGCCATGGGTAAAGAGTCCCGCGGCCTCATTGAAACCATCCAAGCCAGTATTACATCCAACGTGCCCCCCCCACCACCCCTAATACCTGTCACCTAATCCAGCTGTACTGTCCCCCACTGGGACTTCCTTGCAACCCACATCCAGTCTCCACAGCCCCAGGTTATTTCCTTGGCCTCCCCCATTCCCCACCCACCCCACCCCGACCTGGCCTTGTCTAGCTGACACTTACACACACACACACACACACACACACACACACACACACATATCTGACCTTTACTCTTGCTCAGTTGTAACCCTGGACACTCCACCAGGGTGGTTCATCTCTAGCCCCCTCCCCTCTCCTGAACCTCAAACTCCCTCCTTGTCCTCAACGTTTTCCCCAGCACTAACACCTCTGCCACTGTACCCCAAGCCACCCTCTCCCCTCTCCCCGGCCCTGGTGCTCCTTCCCCGGCCACAAAAGTCTCCGTCCCTCTCTCCTACCCTGCCTGCCTGCCTGCCTGCCTGCCTGTCTTCTGCTCTGTTCAAGGGGAGAGCCGGCAAGGAATGCTGTGGCTCTAGACGTTTTGTCCAAGCCCTAGGTCTCTTTCACAGAGGCAAGATTAGTTCATACAAAAACTCAACAATACGCCGCTGAAAGCCATTGTTGATATTCAACATTTTTCACATAGCGCCGCAGAATAGACAATGCAGCTGCCGGGAAAGCCCGGAGCGGACGAGCCGGGGGAGGCTGATGGCTGATGGTATCTCTGCTGTGTCGAAGGCCGTAATCCCCTTCCCCTACGCACACATATGTGCGCACGCACACACAGTCGACATCACGCTGCAGCCTGGCGATGGCCGAATCAATATGTCTCCGTCTGGGGATTGAAGTCGTTGTTTCTTACAAGTGACGGAAAACACATGTTCCGTATGTGTGTAGAGTATTGTGGAAATGTCTCAAGGTTCTGAACTGCAGCCATTTGTAGTGCTCTGTATTTCGGGAAGTGTCCGGTGAAACTGTAACATGACAGCTTATTTTACATTTTAGTATTAAAGGCAGGAAAATGTTACTGTCAAAGACAACGTGGAGCGAGCCCTGTTGTGTTATATACCTACCCAATTCATTATGCAATGCGTGTTTGATTTCAACACAATGTATGCAATGAAGCAACTTCACATGATAGGCCAACTTGTATGTAAAAAAATGTATGTACTGTATATTTATGTAATATATATATATATAATATATATATATATATATATTATATATATATAGGCTAGAAGAAGCAGAGCTAGAATATATTTGCCTGGCATTTAAAAAACAGTCTGTTTCCAGAAAACAACAAAAACATTGAAAAATATGTTGCATCTATATATGTTTTCTCACAGATAATAATGTAAATATGTATGTATATTTAGATAACGCTCTGAACTGATTTTGACGTTACTGATGTTTGATTTTGCTGTGCCACGGTGGCAGGTTAATGTAGTGAACATAATTTCATAACTCATAAATCAAGGCACATAGAAGGAAAAATGTCATAAAACATGATTAAAAGTGTCATGTAACATTGGGAGCAACAGTGTCAGTGCGAGACATGTTAATTGTGCGCTGATGATATGTAATGAATGTCATCAACCCCTAGGCTTCCGCTAACAAGCTAAATGAACTGGCACTAATGGGCCTGTTAGACTTCCTTAGCGCTAACATTAGCTAGCATAATGAAGGGTTTGCCCTCGAATGACAGCGGCTAACAAGTGTGAACGCCCTCAAGTTGATAACACAGTTACTTTCCGCAGGCGTGACATTACAATTAAATCTTTATTGTAAAAATTATCAATCTTCTGGCAATAAAAACTACATTAGGGCCATTTGCTCTTTCAACAATACTTGGAATTAAAACGATAGAACAAATAGTGTTTGCCTGAGCTGTGACTTGATGTAGGCTACCTGCACTCCAGTTCCAGGTCTAGCTCTGGTCCAGGTTCCAGGGTTTTCCATATGGCTCCTGACTCCGCTAGGTAGCGGAACAGAATAGGAAGAGAAGCAGGCGAGAGGGAGGGAGGGAGAACGATGGGTGGGGGGGGTGGCTTCTCTTATTTATTTATTTAGCTGTCACTACTGCAGTTGACCAAAAGACAGTTGATTGACGGCTATCTCCGTAGCCTGACAAAAGGCAACATTAGCATAACTAAAGCGACGTACAGTAGCGAGGGGACAACGGTAAATTACATGGCCCCCACAGACAGAGAGAGAGCAATTTCTCTCTGTCTGTCGTTATCCCTCTCTCCCCCTTTCTCTCTCTCTCTCTCTCTCTCTCTCTCTCTCTCGCTCTATCTCTCGCACGCTTACTCGTCTCTGCTCAGTCACTCATTCAGCACAGAACCATGGCGGGAAAACAAAACAAAAAGTATGCTTTTTGTCCCTTCTGTGGGCCCATAGACAACGCGGCTTGACAGCTCTTTTGGAAGGAGACATGCGGAAAAGGCCCGAGAGAGGGGTGAGGGTTAGTGCGCATAGAGGATTGTCTCTCTTCTGCACACACACACACACACACACACACGGAGAGAAATGCTACAAGACAAAAGACTCTTCTCAATAGGAGTCTGACCTTGGGGAACATGTCTGGGTTTGCATGGGCATAAAGCTGGGTGTCTCTGAGTGTGTGGTGGTGGGAACGCACTTACAGTGAACGAAAATGCGAGGGAATAGCAGCAAATCTATGACATGAGTCTCTGTGTGTGTTGTGCGCTTATTGATTCTGCCTTCCCCATTCACAGGCGTTTCGCTCTGCCACACCAGCAAAAGAAGAGATATCTGCTTTCCCAGATGCCATTCTGGCACAGAGGGCAGATACCGTGGCAGATACTGGGGCAGATACAAAACACATCAATGTAGCTATACTGTACGTGTGTGAGGGTCATTAACACACCATGGGGGGGGGGGGGGGGATTGTTTTTATCAATCCCCACGCCAACGTACAAGCTATTGGAGGAATTTCCTGCTCTCTGCTTTCTGCCCTGTCCTTCTCTTGCTCCCCCACTTGGTCCAGAAATCTGCTCTTTACTCTAATTGCTCAGTCATGGTGTGAATCTTTAAATAGGAGGCCCTAGCCAGGCGCTAAGATAATGACTCGCTCTGTGTCGTTAGCTGGCGAGGCTAAATTACTGCTCATTGCGCGGTTGCCATGGAAATAGGCCACAATGAGAGTGATTAGTCCTGTGTCTCGCAAGCACAGAGACGCTCTTTGGAGTTCAGCAGGAAACGCTTATCCCCACCTCTGCGATATTGTGCGTGTTTCCATGTTCCCTTCACTACTCCTCCATTTCTCACCGCTCTCTCACTCCTTCTCTCCCTCTCTTTCTCTCTCTCTCCTCCTCACACCATTTGGTCTTGCCCCGGCTGCCGCGTGCCCTCAACATCCTGCTCTTTCACTGTGCAGGTGTGTGTCGAGGGGCATTGGTAGGGTGGGGGGGGGGGGGCAGGACGTGAGTTTGTACGCTTGCTCATCCACATGTAAGCATGCAAATGTGTGTGTGAGATGCTGACACACAACAGGAAATCATTTAGCCTCCTTTCCTATCGTCATTCTCAGGAGAGGAGAGGATCGGATGGAGAGGGGGAGAGGGGGAGAGGGGGAGAGGGGGAGAGCAACAGAGGTTAGAAAAGTGGATCAGATTGTTGGAAGAGAGAAACGGGGGTGCAGAGATTATCTATCTCGGTGTGAAGTTGTCAATCAATGTGTACATGAGAAACAGGGAAAAAAATAGCCATCATTACCTAGTTTGCGGCTAACCCCCACTGAGAGGCCTGTGTGTGTGTGTGTACGTGCATGTGTGCGTGCATTTGTGTCAGACTCATCGTCAGCCAGCAGAGAGCCTGTGCTTGATCATGATGTGATCATACAAGGATGCATATCATACACGGCATGAGGCTTTGAACTAAACTAGAGTTGACATTTGTATTTCGTGACATTGAAATACAAATGACAAGACATTATATATTTGCTTACTGCATTGCAGAATATACAACATACTGTTTTGTACAATGTATACAGGAATATACTGCAAAATAAATAAAAGCATAGTGTTTGGACCGGTATAGAAAATGTATACAGTATATACAATAAGTAAACTGACATTTTTCGATTATTATACAAAAAAGAAAGAAATTCAAGCTCTGTATTATAATGTTGTAACTCTCTAATGACCGGTTTCCAGGGTGCAGATAAGTTGAATAACATCCCATTTTAACGGCAGGAAGTTCCCTTTGCTATTCCTTAAACAAACTAAGCCCACATTTATAATGCTAATACATTGAGTCGCGGCAACCCGGCTAGTCATTTCTTTTGGTCATTACCAGCAACTTAATTCCAATACAGGTAGTTTGGAGATAATTGGGTGCTTTGTTCTAACAAGCTAATACCGAGCCAGGCCCGGGATAATGCTCTTACCACACATTACTAGCAGTACTCTGCCCAGCCACCCCTGTGTCTGGAGACATTTAGCATATGTTAGCCTCTGCTACCATATTCTAACACCACCTGGGCACCACGCAAGACAGGAAACGCTGGGAGGGTTAACTCACTTATGGAATTACTATGTGTGCGCACACGTGCTCCCTGACTCATACACACACATACTGTATACACCCAAGTATACTGTGTACACACACATGAACACACACATACAATATTGTACAGTGTACTGTACACACACACACACACACACACAATATAAAGAATCTCTCTCTCACACACACACAATCAATGTAACTCTCTCTCTCACTCACACTCAAACACACACACACACACACACACACACACACACACACACAATGTAACACACACAGACAGGGCGTCGCCTTAAACAAAAGAATTCTGTATAAGCGGGTGCTCGTTGGCTCACATCTGCATGACAGTACCCCACTGCAGGGAATCTACAGGAACAGCTGGAAGCATAGTTGGTGGCCCTAGGGGCCATTCTGTGGGCGTGTGTGCTGTGTGTGGTCAGTGACAAGAGTGTGTGCTTGCATGAGCCTATAGTAAAATAAACTACATAAAGCTATTAGTCACAAAAATCATAATTGTAATTTTTTAGAAATTTCAAAGCTCAGGAGCTTCTTGTGAGATGTGTGTTACGACTACACCATAGCTGCGTGTTACACTAGATAGGCTATGATTTGCCTGTGTGGCATCAAGTTGTTTTGGGTGTCATGGTAACAACCGACAATACCACCCTCATGACATACAGGAGGGGCGGGGGGCATAATGCGCGGAACGGCATCGGGATTGGTCTCGACATGTTGAGGTGCAGAGCTGATAGGGAGCTTTTGCGGTTTGGTCGTGATAAAAAACAAGCCCCCATCCGGAGATACAGCCAGCCCCTATCATGCTGTAGCTGCTGTTACTGTAGCTAGCGCTGACCTGAAGCTTACTGACGGGCTGTGCGCACGTGTGTGTGTGTGTGTGTGTGTGTGTGTGTGTAGTCGTGTGTGCGTATTTCTGCACCTTTATTCAGCATCATGAAAGGTATGATATTATGTCTATGAGCGTGCAACACATACAAACACAGGCACACACGTGCCACCCGTATTGACTCCAAATCCAGTAAAAATAGGGATTATACTTGGAAACAACGTCCTGCAGGTGCTTCCAGACAAAATTATCCTGAACATAACATCTACTATACTGCATGTTTGACTGTGGAGAGGAGCGCTAAAGTAGCATTATCTTCATTTAATAAGACGTCGTAAGCATAAACACCCTAATCCTCTCGTGCAAGCTACAGGACAGTGTTGCAGGTGTATAGATATGTTTAGGCTTATAGATTAGTAAGGCTTCATAATACTCAACTGACTGGTGACATATACAGGTTTGGGTAAACCAACTGTAACATAAAACCATACTGTTTACGCTTTTTTGATATTCACTCATTATGTTTTGCAAAAAAGTAGGAATGAGCTAAGCCAGCATTATTTATTTTATATATTTATACATTTGGGTTCACTACCTGAATAAAAAATGATATCGTCTAAACATGTAACACATTTTAACTATTGCCAATGTAGAAACAAAAGAAGTCAGATGGACTGAGATGTTTTTGCATCTGAACTCTTCACATATAGCAAACACGTTTCCACAAAGGTATGCTCAAATACAGATGAACTCTCAAATACAGATGAATAACTCCCTTCACTGATTATGAATCTGAAAATGGACATGTGAACCAGACATTTGTCCTTAATGATGTCAAAAATCAGAGCAGAGTGGTAAAAAATGTCACACACACAGTAGATCGTGCGCTTGTGCACACAGTGTGCGTATTTAATTTCATTGAGACATGCACATGTGGACTCACCTACAGTGCCTCTCATATAGGTTCCTGAACTAGATTTTAGTTGGACAGTTTGTGACCTTTCTTTACTAGAGGTTAGACCATCTCACTGAGGTGAAGCTATCAGTCTATATATTGATTAGCGCTAATTAAGGTCAATCAACTGTGTTTAGCTTGGCAGGTGTCGTCCCACAGATGTGTATTTGAGCATTCATGCATGAGACTCCACATGGTGTGTGTGTGTGTGTGTGTGTCAACGAATGTATATGTATGTCTGTCTGGTTTCTCTGTGTCCGTCTATGTATTTGCATATGTGTGCATGTGTGAACGCATGTAGGCGTGTGTGTGTGTGTGTGTGAGAGAGAGAGAGAGAGAGAGAGAGAGAGTATATGTGTGTCTTTGTCTCAGTTGTCACCCTGAAGGTTATCTCCACAGTGGCAGCATCGTCAGGTGACAGCCCTCTCCCATGATGCCGAGCGGGACGTCAAACTGTCTGTCCAGCTGGGGTTCCCTTGACTACGGGTAGGTAAGAGAGAGAGAGAGAGAGAGAGAGAGAGAGAGAGAGAGAGAGAGAGAGAGAGAGAGTATCTATGTGTGTGTGTGTGTGTGTGTTTGTGTGCGCACATGAGAAAGGCTGCTCAGACTTTGATAAGCTATCACTTGTCCCAGGTGATGGTGGCTAACAGCACATCAGTCCAAAGGCTCTGCCTGACAACCAAATCAAGCTCACCCAGCCCAGACAACCTGGCAACCAAAACCAAACAAACCCAAAACGACAACATATACCATTCACCCTGCACCGAGGCAGGCCTGCACACAGAAAACATTCCATTTTTAGCTGTGGAGGTTTCTACATCGTAAGGAAGTGGGTTTTTGAACAGTGTTGTGGTGGTAAGTGTAAACTTACAAGTAAAACTTTCCGAACCATTTAATATAAAAATAATACTGTACCATAAACAATAAAAACATAGATTTTTTTATCCCATGTACAACTTCTATATGTACATTAGATTTAGTTTTTTTTTTTTTGATGTCCCAGTCAATCGTCAGGAGATCGGAATCGAATGATTTCGAGATCGGGGGTAGTCCTATTTTATAATGGCCGATACTGAAACCGATTTTTGTTGGCAATTGTTGTCAATTAAATGGCCTTTTCTTGATTTAATGTGTAACTGTATTATAAATTGATCTTAAACTCATTAACAATATACATTTAAAAAGCCAAAAATCTGTATCGGTTGATTTTGCAGTCTGAAAATAGGCAATCGGCCAAAAATAAATAAATAAAAAATACAGATCATCATTAATTCTATCTATTAAGTCACTCCAAGAAGACTGGTGTCTGTGGAAAGCACAAAATATAAACCGCAAAACACATCTGATTTAGGGTATGAGAGACATCTTTGTAGCTGCATGCACCCAAAACTACTCAACAAAACCAAACATAGATCAAGGATAGGCTATGATTTAACCAAGCTAACTAGCAAGCACAAATTAATTATTCCCAAAGCATAATATTTTCACATGTGATTCATTAGTGACCTTGAGGCTACAAACAAACAAAATATGTAACTGAGTTCTTCACACACTTAGGAATAAAGAGATCCCTTTGGATTGTCATCATTTCTGGGGTCAACTCCTGCTTTTGCGAGGCGGTGTCAGCCCTTGATCACTGTATGTGTGAAACAACAAGAGTGATATCTGAAAGGAACGTGTGCTAACAATATCCCTCTGCGTGTCCGCAGCGTCGCTCCACACATCGAAAGGCATTCTGAAGGAAAGCGTACTACGGCGGTTTGTTTTCGCCACTTTGTTTATTTTCCTTTTTACGGCGCCAGGGCTGTGTACAAGCACCAGATTATATTTTAAACGCGCACAAAGAACGGTAAGCTTGCGAAATTTAAGGAGATATTTGGTGAATTTGACAAAATGTGTATTAGCTTACAAGATAGCTTGCTGACTATATCTTTAAGACTGCTGTGTATGTCTGTTCGCTCTTTTATGCTAATGTAACGAATCTTTCCATTTTGGAACCTCCTTCAGTGCATCAGGAAACACTTCCCTAGGAGAAGGCTGTAGAAGAACCACAACAAGGGAAAAAGAAACAAACAGATAGGCTACTGTAGACCTTGAACAGTATCGTTCCTTAAGCAATACCAGCAACGCTCTCTGCTTCGCTGAGCACAGAAAAAACGGTAGATATGCTGATTGTATGTAAATAGGAAAATAAATACATGGGTTTCATGGTAGTTTGGCTCAGATTTGGCTACAGATCTACACACACACACACACACAATCACTGTCAGCATGTCTTGTACAATTACAGAATTACATCATCTTGTAAATTAAACATGACAGTGTGAGTATCATACCACATCATACATGCGCACACGCGCACACACACACACACAAATGTTTCCTGTATATGTGATGCTAGAAACAGAGGTTTCATTACCTGGCCTGTCAGTGTGTCGCCGTGGCAATTGCTTGTCAGCTTGTTCCTACCTGTTTGGTTGCCATGGCGAGAGACAATCAAATCCACATGGTTCAATAACACAGCAATTTGATTGCTTTTGCTGCATTTGAAAGACACAGTGACCCGTGTGTGTGTGTGTGTGTGTGTGTGTGTGTGTGTGTGTGTGCACATGCTCCAGTCAATGTGTGCATTTCCTCTTTGCTTCCAACAAGTAAATGTGTGATTGAAACAAATTGAGAGAGAGAGCACCTTGAGAGAGAGGGGAAAAGTGTGTGTGTGGTGTGTGTGTGTGTGTGTAAGGGGGGGGGGCTGAACACTAGATAACAAAGGGGGCGGGATTTTGGTTCCATACAGCTCCACTGAATCTTGCTGTCTTTCCCACAATACACCAGAGAGTAATAAGAAAATAACTAATTGATTTTTTTTTCTTACGTTGCATTTGCCGGCATTTATCATCATATACATCTTTTTACCCTCCTCTCTCTCTCTCTCTCTCTCTCTCTCTCTCTCTCTCTCTCTCTCTTTCTCTGTCTGGCATTGTTTGTTCTACTAATTAACTTTATTACCCTGATAGCTTCCCACTGCCGCTGACGAAAACAATTACCAGCTCTCTCTCTCCTCCCCCCTCATCCCTCTCTCTCCTCCTCTCTCTCTCTCTCTCCTCCCTCCTCATCCCTCGCTCTCTTCTCCGACAGAGAGCGCTAATTAGTTCCGATGATCTCCCTCCCTTCTCTCCGTAACTGTCTCTACCTCGACAACAGTCTCACGACCTGTCTCCCTGCTCCTCTACCCCTCTGTCTGTCTGTCTGCCTGCCTGCCTGCCTGCCTGCCTGCCTGTCTTCCAGCTGTCTGTGTCTCTCGTGCTAACAGACCGTGTCTGTCGTGCTAACCGTCTGTCCTTCTTTCTGCCTGTCACTCTGTCAGACAGGACAGTATCAGACTCATCTCTCATTCGATACACCAGCATCAGCTTCTGTTAGACCCATAAACCATTGGGGGCCACGTATCGCGCATGTGTGTGTATGTGTGTGCGTGTGTGCGCTGAGAGGGACAACGCATATTCATCTCTAATTAGACCAAGCTGTGTGATTAATTATACAGTCCGCCTTTCTTTTTTACTCCCAGGGTTCCTGGGCATGATGGGAAAAAATAAAGGGAGAAAAAAAGGAGGGAGAGAGAGAGAGAGAAAGAGAGAAGTGGGGGTGTTGGTGACAAGAAGACATGAAGGGAAGAAAGCATGGAGAAGTGGACAGAGGCAGGCAGGTGGGTTTTCGACGGAGAGAGAGAGAGAGGGGGGGGGGAAGCAGAACAAGTTGACAGTATTCTGAAGAAGAGAGAAGGGGGGAGAGGGAGAGAGAGAGAGAGAGAGAGAGAGAGAGAGAGAGAGAGAGAGAGAGCATGTGAGGTGAAGTGTTTTGTCATGTGCTCTCAGTGTAATTCCCACCTGACAAAGAGGCCTTGAATCAGGGGGGAAATTGCAACTTGTCACACAGCAAATAAACTGGCCTGATAACTGATTAATAACGTACACCTGGGACAGCTGTGCGTGTGTGTGTAAGCATAGATACAGTGATGCAGTGAGATGCTCAGCAACATGCACACAGAAACACACAGCATATTGTAGTATATACATACACACACACATATAGCATACATACAGTATACACACACACACACACACACACTCAATATTTGTCCAAAAGTTTTGATTAAACAGAAGCTGACTACACAAAAATAATCTAAAATGTAATTGCAAGATGCCCTGAATTAATCATAATTGTTTGTAGATGTTGGTAACATATGTCTTATTTTATTAGACTTGTATTCATTCTTAGCAATAGCTAACAAAACTAGCTTAATTTGGCTACAAGAGGCTGCACTTTTATTTCATTTATAAAACTCTATTTTTTTTATTTATTCAATAAATATGCGACTGCTACAAATTAAGTGATACAAATGAATAATTTTCTGTGCAGCAGTGCATGTTGAAAAGAAAAGCCTTGCTCCAAGGTTGCGAACAACAGCTTCCATTAAAGGAATTTACATTATAACCACACTTGTATTCTTTAGCATTCGAGTAAGTTCTGGGACACTATGCTAAAACTTGTTTGTATTGTGTTTTATTGTTTTATTTTATTTATTAATTGTTACTTGCATTGATGTGTACAGCACTTTGGTCAGCATTTGCTGTTTTTAAATGTGCTTTATATATAAACTGACTTGACTATAACCAATTGTATTTTAACAATAAGCAATGCAGAGAAGTTCAACAGAGATTCATTACATGCAAACATGTTTTATTTATTAGTAACCTCATCCATGTAGATCTCAAACATGTGACTCAAAAGAGAAATAAATCACATACTTATAGAGTGTTTGAGATAGACAAAAAATCTGCTAATCTTTTTTGCTTTCATTGTCCATCTCTCCTCTGGTGACAACTTCTGTGTGCGCGTGCACACACGCACACGCACACGCACACGCACACACACACACACGCACTCATGGACATGTCATGTTAAAGGCTTTTTATTCCCTTTCCCTGGCAGTCTTTCAGACACACCATTCCTAGTCTGTGATTGGTCAACAGCTGTGACATAACACCAGGTCAGGTGGCAGCCAGGTGGCCTTGACCCAGACCTTCTCTACATCCACTTCAACCGACATAAAAACACACCAAATAAAATCTCTTCATCTACCTCACAATGAATGCTCTCCAGATAGCCTATATCATTTTCACTGACCGGTCGGCCAGTGGGACGATGGTGTGTGTGTGTGTGTGTGTGTGTGTGTGTGTGTTTAGTGTGGCAGTGAAAAATGGGATCTGAGCCAGGAGTCGACGTCACTCGAAGTGTTATCAGCGACGCCCGACGCCAAAAGGTCATCTGACATAATGGCTGAAGATCCCCCCTACCCCCCTCCTTCTAAACCCCGCTGAGCATGATTTCCATTTTCAATTTTCAATTTAGCCAACTGGGATGCTCTGCCGATAACCGTCTCCAGCCTGTCAGCGCTATCGTCAGTGGCTGTCACCCACCATCCAAGAGCGGCCGCAAACCGGAGAGAGATACATAAAGACAGACAGAAGGACGGACAGCGAGAGACAGACGGAATCAATGACGGTATGAAATAAAGAAGTTAGCTATACAGGCCAGCAATTATCAATATGTGATTTGACGACGGGGGGGGGGGAAACTATGTGCCGCGATTGGCACTTTGTTCAGTTCACCTCCTCAGCCCATCGTCTTTGGCACTGTAATCCACCAATCAACGTCATTATATTACTGGTCACGTTGGAAAAATGTCATCCAAATTAAGACCAGTGATGTCTTGTAAATGCATGTGCACTGTGAGAGGTTATAAACAACAAAACAAACTTGGAAGAGTGTTGACTGTGTACAATGGTAGTTATGCAGCCATTAACTTGCTATAATGTAGCCATTAAGAAAACACATTTTGAGACAAATTCTAAGTTTGGAAAATTCCCACCTAAGAATACGGTAACTGTAAACCTAAGAATACGCTAAGTGATTCTAAGTTAATATGCTTTATGTCACATTCGGGCAGTATCTCCTCACAGTCTGCTAGCTGCCCATTTCTTGTAAATAGAATTTATATTGACAATCTTTATTTAAATTATGCCATATATAAATTACTGCTTTTGAGTAGGTTGTGAAGTTTGAGCGTGCTGCTGTAACAGTTTACATTTAAAATAATTTACGCATGGGATACTGTATATTTAGGGACAGCATAGAAGCAGGCTTTCTTGAAGACACGTGTCTACCACAACTATCTGTTGAAGTTTTAATACTAGAGTGACTGTCTGTCTGTATCTCTTGTAGTTCTACGTAGTACTAGGGCAACTTTCTATCTGTTGTACAGTAATTATATGTAGTATAGGGTGACTGTCTATATGTTGTAGTTCTATGTAGTACCAGGGTGACTGTCTGTCTGTTGTAGTTCTATGTAGTTTATTGTAGTTCCAGTGTGAGTATCTGATGTAGTTCTATGTAGTTTAATGTAGTTCCAGGGTGACTATATGTTGTAGTTTAATGTAGTTCCAGGGCACCTTGTGTTGAAGGCCCGGTGCCAAGCTTTCTGCAGCACACTGCCTCAGCTAGCGCCTTTCCATTAGCATCTATTCATGCAGGAGGAAGATAAATGATAGAGATTTTGTTGAAAAGCATAAATGACTGTCCCGCTTCTCTCAGGCAGCAAGGAAACCTACAATGGTTCTGCTGATTGGTAGATACTCAGGCTTAATGGCTGACTGATTAGCTGGGAGAGGACCCTCCTGGGCCTGTTTAGATCAATGGCATGAGGACCGTTGACCCAACACTACACACTACACACACACACATACTAATATCTACCATATAGAACCACTTTATACTGAACCACTGAGGTCCTCTGTCATTTAATTTAATTAAACTACAATGGTAGCCATGGTAACAACATCAGTTCGACAGTGGTAGTAGACATAGTAACTGTAATCTTGGATCTGTCTGGCAATAGTGCGACAGTGCTTTGGTAACAGTACCCATCCATGAGTCTATGCTGGAATAGGGGTACAGTGGTCACCGTGGTAACATCATCCCATCCAGCTCCTATCCTGTTAAAAGGTGTTGCACTGTTCTGCAGTAATACATCAAAGATACTTTAGCCAAAGAGTTTGTGTTGTTTCATTTACCTCATCCTACCAACCAACAGAAGCACTACATATTAGAATACGAATTATAATCTTAATATACAGATGGGTGGGTAGGTGGCAAAAATATAGAATTAACCATATCCAATTAACAATTAAAGGCCAGGGTAGTTATTCTCAAGACCGCCTGCTAACTTTGAGCTCAAATCAAAGCAATATCCCTCTGCGGCCCCACGTCACACATTGAAACGCATTGTGAAGCAAAATGCTAGCAAAATGCTAGCAAAATGCTAGCAAAATGCGAGGAGATATTTGGTGAATTTGACTAAAAGCGTATTAGCTTACAATTAGCTTGCAATAGCTGACCATACTTTTAACTCTGGTTCTTGTCTTAACCTCACCAGGTGGAGCCCTTTCCTCTCGCTATTGCCTGCATAGCATAAACCAGTGTTTGTCTTGTCTGTTTCCAGTAAACATCCCAGCGTTATTCCCCTTTTGCCTGTCTTTGTGTCTGTTTTAGTTTACACGGTTTGCCGTTTGCCATGCCCATCCTGGCCTCAAGCCTGCCTGTGATGTTGTACCTTCAACGTGGGCCTTTCCCTTACCAATATTATGTATGTCCCTGTTATGTTTTTGAATGCCTCTTTGGATTATTAAATACTGGACGAAAATCACCTTGCCTCCTAGCCTGCATTTGGCTCTTATTTTGTGGGATTTATTTAAGCATCTGTGAAATTACATTAGAAATATATTCCAAAATGCAACCATCCCAAACTACTCTATACGAAAGTGTACGTGGTGAAATACTGTGTATATATTTGTTTTATACCACAGTGTATATAATATAAGAGAGACCAAATCAAGTAGATTAATGGATGTTTATTATTTAGTGGGAACAAATGCGGCTTCACAGTGGAACAAAAGGCTGCCAGGCCAGAGAAAGCGAGGCAGAGAGCAGTATGTGGAGGCAGGGAAGAGAAGAGACTCTAGTCTGGCCTTGAAAATATGGTTCCTCGCCTCCCAGCACCTTTGATTGGCTCACTGGCTCAGGTTGCCACAGTAGAGGTTTGTGTGCATGTGTGTCCGTCTGTCTGATACGGTGTGTACTATATATTTACGTGAACATGTGCATGTGTGTGTGTGTGTCTGTCTGTCCGATACGGTGTGTACTATATATTTACGTGAACATGTGCATGTGTGTGTGTGTGTGTCTGTCTGCCTGTCCGATACGGTGTGTACTATATATTTACGTGAAAATGTGCATGTGTGTGTGTGTGCGCGCACATCCATGAGAGTTCGTCTTTATGTGTATGTGTGCACTGTGTGACCGTCTCTCTCTGCATTAATTGCTCAAATTGAAGCACTGCCACGTGCGAGAGACGCTTTGATATGATAATGGCAGCCTTCTCAGTGCAGGAGAGGCTAGCTTTGTGTGTGTGTGTGTGTGTGTGGAGGAAGGAGGGGGTACTGGCACGCACCTGCCAGAATGGCACCGTCTCCTGTTGCCATCAACACGGCTAGACAGATGGACAGACATCAGACTGTGAGATAGACAAACAAGACAACAAGGCAGACAACCAGTCAGAGACAGGGAGACATTTTGTGACAATGGTGATTATGGTGACAGTGTGATGATGATGATGCTCTCTGTGCTCTCTCTCTCTCTCTCTCTCTCTCTCTCTCTCCCCCTCTCTCTCTCGCCATGTGACTTATGTTAACTGTTCACTCCTGGCTCCAGGTGGCACTGTCTGGGACGCAACACATGGTGGGTGGCCTGACTCGGGACTCCAGTGGTCTGGCAGAGCCAGCCTTTCTTTACGGAAAGTCTGGGACACAGCGCTGACTAACTGCGTCAGTGCCCGCCTACTTGGCAAGCAAGGTGTTTTGATTGACATGCAGGACGACCAACTACGTAACTCAATGAGCAAGTCGGACGTTAAATTTGCAATGAGGAAAACAAAACAATAGGACGCTATTTACAGGTCTTTTAAATCTGTACAATATGATATATAAGTAGGCTACGGTTACGGAAATTAGTAAATAATGCACTCCACTATCTTTGCAACAGAAATTACAGAGACATACTGTACTTGTGAGTTACAATGCGAACATCCAATGGTTATCGACAGTATTACTTCCCGAAAGTCAGTTCAGAGTTCCGTGTCGATCTTACAGGGGTTTATGTATAAAACGCTCAGCACAGAGTTGCCTATGTGACGTAGTGCTAATGAACGGAAGAGGCTGACACAAACCTCCAGTAACTCAAGACTAACCTGAGCTGTTGGCCATTTTCTCAGCCATAATAAGTGTGCTTAAATATGAACTGTAAATAAGCAGGAATAAAACATTTCCATTTGTTTCAAAATGTAAGCTACAGAATAAACCAAATTGTGACAAATAAGAACAAAAAGGACAGGATTACGGTTGGACTGTCAGGACTGTGTTATTTGCAGAGCCAGTTGAAGGTAACACATGGTCTAGAACTTGGTGCCGATAATTTCAGATATGCTACAAAAATAATGGTTGAGAAAGCATCTATGTTTACTTTGTTCATACTGTACTAACAGGTGAAGAAACAGGCACAGATTTGGCTCTGCTCTGCTGGGGAGAGGTGGGGTTTGTCTCAAAAACGTGTCTGTTACAAGGGCATACAGTACAAGCAAAGTCCTTCTAGGCAAGTCTCGCCACTCATAGCCATCTTGGTTATTTTATTATAAAGACAACATTGAAATGAATGGGGAGAGAGCTATATCTACACTTTCAATAGTCACCGGGACATAACAACTGCATGTATACAATCTGATAAAATCTGCTTCAAATGTTTGGTGATGTTTCCCCAAAATAAGGTTAAAAAGCAAAAGGTTATACTTCTATTCAACAGTTGACTTGCAACCACACGATTGGCTAAATAGCTTGGTAGTTATAAAGCAGACGATTGGCTCATTTGGAAGGAGGGATGAGATATGTGCCTTTAACTGCCAAATTTGCCATTTCAGAATTCTCCCATTGAGCTCCTTTCAAAATTATCTAAGGGGTAGTCTACACTAATCCATTTTAGTTTTAAAAGGTATAACGTTTATTACGTTTACGCCTTGCCTTCAATCTATTTGAGCTCCTGAAAGGAAAATGCTGCTTGTACAGTTTGAGTTTTAAAACTCTGGGGTTTCGTTCTAGTCTGTTTGTAAACGATGACGCAGACAAACACGTTCCTGATTGGGTCTTATCAGTCTGTCGCTGTATTTACTTTGAGACGACTCCCGAAGAAAAGAAGAAAATAAATATCTGGTCATATTTTTTGCTACAGTAGCTGTTCTGTTCTTATTGTGTGTCATTCACAGTTACGTGTCAGCTGACTTGGGTGCTGACACACCTACACAGAGCTGCCCGTCATGCGTCATGGTTACCGAAACAACAATCAACTGCGGCATCCATGCTGATGTCACAGGCCACTGGGTGGCCATATAAAAAAAAAGGGGAACCCCCCCCCAATGTTCACCATGGTAACGAACAAGGCACAACCAGAATGTTAAATGGCGTAATTGGTTACTGGAAGTTTGTGTGTGTGCGTAAGTGCATGTGTGTGTGTGTGTGTTATTTAGGGGTGTCTGGAACACTGGTTGAGTCAACCAATACCCAGAAACCACTGGGGCATTGAGAAAAGAAAGGAATCACTGTGTCTCAACACACACAGGCCAACACACACACATATACACTGCAGTGAGCATACACATACACACACACTCATACGAGGACATCACTTGATTGCTAAGACAGCTATAAGTGACCTTTAGACAGGCCACCAACAGATGTCTTTCACCCTACAGTGTACTGTCGGTGGAAACTCAAACCCTTCCATGCTCTCTTTAACCATGCACGCACGCACACACACACAACCATACGTGCACACATACACGCACGCACACACACACGTATACAAACACTTTATTGATGTCAGCTCAATAAAGTCTGGGAAACATTCCATTGTTTGTATTTATTTTGTATCCATGTAAATTTATAACAATATTTACTATTAAATTTACTTGAGCAAAAATTCAAGTTAACATACAGGCACATACAGTACATAAAAGCACGCATACAGGAGTAATCAATGAAACGCTAATAAAATGAACATTACATACACAAGTACATTAAAATAAAAGAACACATTTAGATGCACTTTCATTTCACCCTCTCTCGTATCAAACACTCACTCGATGCCACAGCCTTTCAGGTAGATATTAAGGCCGGTACCTCATGAACAGTAATTATCAATTTGCACCACCACTCTGACAGTTTACAATAAACAGTTTACTTAGTTCTGTTTCTAGGAAGCACTAGGGTTAATTGAGCCATACTGCCATTGTCGTCATGCACTATTAATAGACACTATGTTTCTTCTTGTGTGTGTGTGTGTGTGTGCGCATGTTTCTGTAGTTTCTGCCAAAAGCCCTTTTTCTCATCTCTACGTCTGGAACAATGTGCTTCAGTCAGAGACAGAGGACCCTTACAAGCAGGGGGCCTTGCCTTTCCTCTCTCTCTCTCTCTCTCTCTCTCTCTCTCTCTCTCTCTCTCTCTCTCTCTCTCCCTCATACTAAGATCTGATCCATTTCAACTAGCTGACTGGAAGTTTACCAAGCATCTACATCCAGTTTCATATACTGAAGATTATATATATAATAAAACATGTTATAACTGGATAATTCCATTCCACCTTTACATAACAAAGGCTGCAAAATTAAAATGCATATGTACAAGCACCCCGTGCACACACACACACACGCACACACACACACAACAGCCCACACACAGAACCATGACCCATGAATAATAAGCGTCCAACTATGCAAGAGGTCACATCGATGGTCCACTCCCTCCAGCTTTCCCAGCCAACCCCCTCATTAGAGAAATGTTTGTCCCACTTGGGAGGGTGGGATGGGTGAGAAACAGTTAAGACAGGAGGGGCTTTGGGGTATTCGAGACTGGCTGTCGTAGAAACTTACTGTAGTAGATTCTTCACAAAATGGTCGACACAAAAACAAAACATTTTTGATTGTAAACATTTTTTCATTCAAAGTGTTCCCAGTCTTTACTAACAGCCATTTAGCTTCATTTAACAATACTTTGGCACTGTGACAAATAGTGTTTGTATTAATGGCCACAGAAATATGCGTATATACACAGGGGTCTACATTGAGAACAGAAACCTGTGTTAAATATTTTTATGTTTCAGACTAGGGTACAGTCCGGCAATAATTGTGCCATATACCAGACTGATAAACTCATTCAGGCATTGTACATGTACGTCTATCTTGGACATTTATTGACGATAGACGATAGAATTAGGTTTTTGAAACATAGAGTATTTTGGCATTTGAAAATAAGATGAACATTGCCGGAATGGTTGGGAATGTTTCTGCCATGTGGACTCTAGTTCGGTCTGATGAAAAGATAGCTGACTGTTGACTGGCTAATGAAGACATGCACACATTTATACCTAAAATGCGCTCTTACCAACATGCTTTCCGTCTGTCTCTCTCAGTTTGCCCACCTTTCTCGCTGTCTGTCTCTGTCAGTTTGTTCTGTCAGTTGGCTCCTGCTTTTCTTGCCCCCTGGGCCCTATGAATAAAAGCCTCTGGGGGCGGGGGGGGG
>JAODTR010000019.1:2792801-2806499 GCA_025399935.1 Amblyopsis rosae
TCTCTCTCTCTATCTCTGTCTGTCGTCTGACTCTACCTCTTCCCTCTCTCTCCCTCTCTGCCAGGGCTGGCACTTGGCCCTCTTTCATGGTCTGCTGCTGACTGGCAGGTTGGAAGTAACAAATTGTTACATTCTCAGAATGATAATTAGTGTGGCCATGAACGCAGCATTGTTTAAAGGTGCATAATGAGGCAAACCTTCTGCTCTCCTGATGACATTTAACGCCCCAGAACTTTAGCAACGACGGAAAAATTCAAACATCAACTGTCACTTCAGTGGCCAATTCAAGCGTAACAACTGCTGGCCTCCTAAGTTATTTCCAACCCGAGCTTCATATAAATCCCAAACATCATAACTTAGGGTGCTTTCACACCTATTTGGTCTGCTTATTTCACACACCAGGGTGCAGTGTTTTGTTACACTGCATGTGGTTAATTTTTAGTATTTCCCACTTTGCAATTCATACATACACATACACATGGACCTTATTAATTGGTAAGATTTGTCTGGGTTTTTTCTCATGAAAATAAATAATAATACATATTTCTACTGGTACCAACAAAAAAAACAACCTTTGTTGGTGTGCACTAAAGTCGTGTAGAGAGAGAGTTGCGTCATCTCCGTTCACTACAATGGACCGTTTTGTCACAGCAATGCGGATCGTCGAGCCTCAAAACAGTTCCCTGGAAGTTTGGCGCAAATACTAAAAGTACCCTATGAATTATATTTTAAATGTAAATCATTTGCATTTAATGATTATGAATTACCAAAAAATTTATAAAAAAAGTTATATATATATGTATATATATATATTCATATTGCCCACCAAGCACCTCCTGGAACCTTTTTGCCATAGAATTTGCCTCTCCGTGTGATCGTTGAAAATGTCAAACTTCCGTTGGCGTGACTCTCTCTTTATATAGCTCTGGTGAAAGCGGATCAAATGTAAATGGTCCAGGGTTGTTTTAAGTCCAGACAGAAGCCTTCCATTGACGATTCCATGCTGCAGAATCTTCATGGCCCAGATTTGAGTGTGGCTATTTCTCAACTTATATCTGAGGCTGAACCTACATAGCCTGGATATATTTCAGTTTTTTCTTAACTTTTTATCTCAGGTGTGATAAACAGAACTTGGTGGCCTTTTTAATAATCAAGTCTCTGCAAGAGCCAAGGAAAGTCTCCTCCCCTCTCTCCTCTGCCTTTACTCCCAGCGTCTCCATCAACAAGTCAATATAGGCTCTGGCTAGCGAAGACATTAACTAGGAAGCTATGGAGGTGAGCGGGGCTTATTATAAGCCTCTTAGCGATTCTCCAGGAGATGAAGAAATGGTCTCTGTAAGGGGAATCAATCCCCGGGTAATTACCTAGCCATGCCGCACACTACTGGAAATGCTACCGAGCTACGGCAGGAGGGGAAGCTACCAAGCCGCAGTTCAATACAGGCATCTTTACGGGAGACCACTGTCTCAGAATTAGACGGGGAAAGCAGGCTGATGATGATGATGATGATAAAGTCACAGTTGGTAATCAAGTGGGGTTTGACAGACACAAGAGCGCTGTGGGGCTCATCATAGTCTAGCTACACACGGGAAACCAATCTATAATCCAAATATGCACACCTTTTGTATCCTTACAGTATGTGGCTGCATATATACCTGTACACGTGAGGGATTAACGCAGTAGGGTAAAAAAGCCATTGGATTTTCCAGTCGTTGCATCAGCACAGGGGAATGAGAGAAAGAAAGCTTTTGTGTCCGTTTTAATTTATTTATGTATTATTTATTATTGAATAACCCGTCTTGGTTGGGCTGTGAATATAAGAGCTAAACTTTAGCTATTTTCTAAATGTTCTCGTTGACATGCCTGCCATTCCTAAACCTTAGCACATTTTTAAACACAGATAACTGAAGAAAAGGGTATAAGTTTGCAATGTACATGCCTTTATTGTTTTCTCAGGTTAAATAAAGTGAACCTTAACTTTAACCTGGCATGTAAAATGTGCTTGTCCTATTCCAACTCATAACGTAATACTATTACTAATACACATTTAAATAACTGCAGCAGTTAATATACAGTTACAGTATATACCTACGTATATATAACATTAAAACACAATTCTGGACAAGTAGATATAGATTCAGGTGCAGGGTTAGCAGATAAAAATGTGAAAGACAGAGAAAGAGGAGGCTGGAGAGACAAGCTAATAGCTGAAACCTTGCTTCTCTGACACCTGGGAAGACAGTTATTTGCATCAACGCACACAGAAGGTAGGGGGAGGGGCAAAATACAACTAAAAGAAAAACTTGATAAAGGAAAAGCACTCTTTCATATAAAATCAAGAGTTTAAGGGGCAGAGTTCAGCCGTAAGTGGCGTGGCTACAACACGCGATGAGAAGAAAAAAAAATTAATTTCACATTCTTTAATTTTCAGACTAAAATGGCCAGCCATTTCAGGTCGAATAATTGTTTGAACCAATGATTTTATCATTAATCCAACAGCGGCCCCGGAGAGCTGGGGGTCACGCCGGAGGTTGATTAGGTACGAGGCTGCACAAAGAGCCCTCCAGTCGATGCCATTGAAAAGGAGCAAGTCATTTAGATTGTGAATTGGTCCCGGAGCTGCAAGCCTCGCTCCATTACAGGCCATTTTCAATTTCAGCCTCACAATAAACATCAAGCCGGGCCAAGGAAATTACAGCATCTCAGAGATGTAGCAGAGCAGATAGGTGGGTATGAGCAAGGAGTTGTGTGAGGCAACGGGGGCGGGAGTAAGGGGTTGCGAGGGCATAGAGAGGCTTGGAAGAAAGAGAGAGCGAGAGAGAGAGAGAGAGAGAGAGAGAGAGAGAGAGAGCACCTTGAGAGCTTCTCTACATGTGGGGTTTATCGATGCTAAAAATACAACATCTACTTAAGGAAGAGGCTTGAGAATATACAATAATACTCGCCCGAAGATTCAACGATGAACAACATCAAACAAACACATGGAGCTCTAAGGTTGGCACCTCATAAGTCCTGAAAAGAATTGCTATAATGTGAAAAGCATCTTTACATGAACAATAAATAACACAGCTATTCAACATGTTATTCTTTCATGAAAATACAGTAATGCTGATGTAAATAGTAATATTGTAGTAATCATACTTTGATGAAAACTGACATATTTCTCTTTGAACAGTGGTGACAGTTTGGATGACGGCACACCTAAGCCACGCCCGTATAGCTATCAACACGACGCTGATTGGAAAGTTCAGTCGCTACTCGGACACATTCAAAATGATTCCTAAGCTTCCCAGACTGATTTTCACCGCAACATTTAACTGAAGCTATTGTGCGGTCTGCACCGCATGTGTTTTCGTTCCCGTTTACAGATCCAGGGCCGTGTAGAAACACCAGATTATATTTTCAGCATGCACATTGCACACAGAACAGGAATGTGGTGAATCAAAACGTTGGGCATGATTAAGGCCTATTTTTCATTCCTAGCCTAGTCATTCACAAAGACAAGCGCTATTATCCTTGTTCATGGGTGGCAGTGCTGCATTTTGTATCCTGCATTTCACTACAGGGGCAGGTCCAATATCAGCTGAGCACACAGGGGCAGACTGAGGTGGTGGTGAGACGGTTGGGCGAAACAACAAACCAAATCTCTCTTTGTCGGTATTAAGGACGTTAAGCGCCGCCATTTCTTCCCCCTCTGCGGCAGAAAATCAATAGTCGCGGCCCAGAGGGACAGCCGCCGGCTAATTTTACCCCGCATTCTCCCTGGTGGCTAATCCCGCAGCCAGGGGCTCAGCCGGGGCCAAGGGGAGGAAGAGGAGCAGAGAAGAAAAGCGGGAATAATATCGGCATGAAAACAAAGTGACTACCTGAACAAAGTCTATTTGGCAGAACCACTTCAATAGATTCCACCCTGTCCCACTGTGTGTGTTAGAGACACACACACACACACACACACACACTGTATAGGGAGACCGATGTATATGTAAACAACCAACAACAAGTGATGTAGAGACATCAACACTTACTTTTAATGAAAATTCAATCACGGAGCACTAGAGGCTTCCCCATCTGAGGAGTGACTGACAGCAAAGTGGATTCATCAGCGGTGCTGCCATTTTGTTTATATCTGCAGCGCCTTGTATGTAAATGGGAATGCCAGACTCCCACAACAAGACTCATCCGAACGGTGATAGTGTGTGAGATATCACTTGCGACTGACCTCTGGTGCTGTCAGTGTCGGGACAAGGTGCGCTCAGAGAACCACACAGAACTGTACGTCAGCAGCAGGTGTGTGTGTGTGTGTGGGTACACGGAACGGATGCCTGTGTTTGTGTGTATGTGTGCGTCACCATGCATACGCAGAGTGCTGTTTTAGTCATTAAGAAAATGAAGTGAGGGGTGAAATCTACTGAGGGAGATAGACCTCCATAGAGTCATGGTACATGCCCTATCACAGCAGGCAAGTCTCACACGCACGCACACGCGCACACACATACACTATATTTCTGCTCTGCTCTCTCTCTACACAGCGCAGTGGATCATTGGAGGAAAAGAAACACACACACACACAAACAAAAGCTTGTGTGCTTGCCGTACTGTACAATTAGATGAACATGACGAGTGTCGGCGCTATTTAGACTGATTTAGAGACTATGCATGCACGACGTGTACTGTAGAAAGACCCTGCCCTCAAACACGTTAAAATCATGCAGAAGCAGGATCAGGTATATAACCCATCCCATGCCACTGACTACCCTGGTGTCATTGTGTTAGTTATGGAAATGCTTTGTGTGGCACAAACATCACGTCCTGCACCATAAAAATACACAACATACATTTATAGCATTTGATACATACATACATACACTTGACCTATTCAGCTGGAAGTGCATTCAAATACAGGGTTTGGCAATTATTTTAACTTGGGGGCCACATTGAAAATGTCAGAGAACTTCGCGAGCCACAATTCTTTTTTAACCAACATGCTAAAACATTTTAAAATAAAACAGCTAACTTTGTTAACTTATTTATATTTCACTTACATGCATATGTATGCATACTGTATATAGGTTATTCATACCTATTCAACACCATTTTCATAATAAAATGTAACAGTTCACTGTAACTATGTTCTGTTTACGCAGCAGTAAATAAAGTAACATTCTGTAGAGCTCATCAGGCAATATTATTTTGTATTATTATTTGTCTCAAAGGGCCGCATCCGGCCCCCGGACCTGACTTTGCCCAGGTCTGTGCTAGAATAATGACATCAGCAGTCATCAGGGTTTCTTGTAAGTCTGTGTTTTGGCATGAATCTGGCGATAAGATACATATCACAATACAGGGAACACAATTCGATAATTGCGATATATTGCGATACTGTAAGCAAGGCTAGGATAGCAAGGATATATTGTGATTTCTAATTTGTTTTAACTGTCATACTGTAGCAATGCTAATGTGTGGCACTGGCGCAAACAATAACAAACATTAAACTTGCTCAGGGACTGCAGATGGAAATTAGCTTAAACCTAAATCTGTTAAGTACATTAACCTCTAACTTAATTTATTTATATTTTTCTCTGAATAGTGTTTTAGAGAATTGATACAGTATCATGCAACGTAATATCGCAATATTCGGGTGTATTGATATTTTCATCACACCATGTCAACATAACCATTACGCGCCCTTAGAAAATAGCCGCTGCATGCAAAGAGCTTTTACAAATTAGACAAGTTTATCCTAAAAAAAAGCAGGAAAGGAGAGGGTTTTATATGAACAACAGGCTACAGTCACCCTGTACACATTACCTAACACACACACACACACACACGCTCGCACACACTCACAAACACACACACACTTACCTTTAATAGGGAGGTGATACTGGATGACAGCAGCAGAGGATAAGACAGCAAATGGAAAGCTTAGGAGGACACAAAGGAGGAGTTATAGAGAAGGAAGGAGGGCAAGGAGAGACACATAAAGGAGAGACAGGAGAGAGAGAGACGGTATGAGAGAGGAGAAGAAAGGGAAGAAGAAGCAAAAGAAAGAAGAAGAAGCAAAGAGCCCACAACCTCTTCCACGCCACTGCCTTCAATTTAACTCAGGTTCTAAAGTTAGCAGATAACACTGATAGTTTTGCACACACACACACACACTCACACACGTGCACGCACTCACTCACACTCGCGTGCACACGCACACACACACGCACAGACCGCACAGAGCTCAGCTCTGCTGAATGGAGGGGTTGATGGAGGTGTAGTTTTCACAGATGGGGGGAGAGATGGAGCGGGAAGGGGGACAAAAGAGGGAGGGAGACCATGGGAGGATCTGGAGAGGAAAGCCATCAGATTCACGACTATTTCCCTAGAGGAGAGATGTGTCTGTCGTCGGTGTGTGTGTGTGTGCGCGTGCGTGCGTGTGCGCGCGCGTGCGTGTGTGCGTGCGTTCACACCCAGCTGTGATAGCGTATTAACCCCTGAGGCCCATGGGTCGTGTGGCGTCCACAGGCTGAGGTTCACAGGTAATTGATGAAGTGCGTTATGTCAAGGTCCCAACGTTTACGTCAATGTGTTCACTCATCGGCAGTTTATTCACGCCCGCATCTTGCCAATAAGCCCCCCCCCCCCCCCACCTGAGGCGTCCATTTCTGAAGGCTGCGTACAGTGTAGTTCTCTTAGTTAACGGTTCTCTTTGCTATACGTTATTATTAGAGGCTATATCGTTTCTAGAATGTGCTGTTTGCTATAGTGTAACAGTGTAACAGTGACCGCACACTTTTTTTGGGGGGCTGTGGTGTCGGAAGTAAATTTCCCATTAATTTTCTCTATTGACTTTTCGTAAAATCTTTGGATAAAGAGTTATAAGCCTGGAACAAAGCCATCCAGCTACGAGAATGATCGTTACCATAAACTATTTTTTTTCGGAGCAAAAGTATTCAATCAAAACTGAAAAAAGGCAAAGGTACAAGACTGTGTACATAACTTATTGTAATAGTGAAGGAACTGTGCATCCATAACCCATTGTGAATGCCAGAAAATGCATTTTCTAGCTTGGTTCTTATTAATTAGTTAACATATTGTGTATACCAGTATAATAGTGTATAATACAATGGTTTTCATATTTTTTATACTTTTTTATAAAAGTACGATTGTAAACAATCGTACTTTTCAGGGCTAGAAATACTCACTAGCGGACATGACTTTGCAGGGTCACCTGCAGAGAGCACCGAAATTCTCAGAGTTCTGAGTGGCTCTGAAACAGCAAAAAAAGCTTGCAAGATCAGGATCGTGTCACAAGGAAGGCTAGCTCCACCAATCAGAGACCTCGTTACACTTTAGGATTGTGGGTACTGTAGAAGTTATCCATGACTTTGCGAATAAATCACATTTATCTTAAAACAAGGTTATTATATGCGATATTATATGAACTTGTGGCTTCGACCATTGATTCACATCCTTGAAACTGTTTGGATTGGTTCAAAGCTTAAAACACTTTATATAAGGATTTTCCGGAAAGTCTATGGAGAAAATAAATAATACATTTACTTCCGGAACCACACTTTTATGCTCTATAGCAGCCCTAGTTTCAGCCTCTTCCTCCACAAAAGCAACTATGTTCTGAACACCTGATGCATATACCATTATAAGCTCGACTGAAGTTCCGTAAGTTGGACGTCGATTTTCATTGGCTGTTAGCATTGTCACTAACAAGGCTGTATCTGTTATTCCAGTGTGATGATAGTGCATTGCTTTATTTACTAATTTAAGTTGTTACATTTATTTTAAGCAGTAACCATAGTCTACTCATCTCACAGACAATACCTGTAATGTAGCTAACGTTTTGTGCAAGAACATCAGAGAATGAGGTCTCTCTCCTACACGCTCTACTAGCTAAATATGTTCTCTTCTATGTGAGAATATGATAGCTGAGCTAACATGACCTCGCAAAAAACCACAAAGAGAAAAAAAAAAAAAAAAAAAAAAAAACAATATCCATCTTTTGTTTGAGAGCACTCTCTTGCTGGTTGGAATGGGATCAAAGCGACTTAATGAGGAGCAAACTGGTTCAGTGTAGAGAAATTAAGAAAAAGCCTTAACAAGGGAGTCGAGGAGGAAGATAACCCACTCACTTCTGGATATATTCACATTTTACGCATGTGTGTGTGTGTGCGCATATGTGTTCTTGTGTTCTGGTGTGAATAGAAGTAAATGGGCAGTGCAGCTGGCCCGCGCTCATCTCAAATACTTCCTGATTGTTTTAGCTCATCCTGGGTTTGATGATGGCGATGCCGCCGCCATCGTCGTGCTAACAAGCTCCTGGCAACACACACACACACACACACATCTGTGGGACCCGAACAGGTGTGGAGGGGCATGGGCCAGCTTGCACGAATGCCTCCAATCTCTGTTCCTTCTGTGAGGGTGTGTGTGTGTGTGTGTGTGTGTGTGCGTGTGCGTGTGTGTGTGTGTAGGGCGGTAGGGGGTCTTGGAAACCAGCCCAACAGCCACTAGAAGCTAAATTAGAAGGAAAATCAAAGGCTTTCTCGTGTCCACTTGAAGACGATAATGCTAGAGAGGGTGAGAGAGAGAGAGAGAGAGAGCGAGAGAGAGAGAGAGAGAGAGTTCCTGCAACCAGGGGAAGGAATAGAGAGTCAATCTAACAAGAATGTGTCACTGCACACTATTGCTCAAGCTTCACTCTTTTAGCAAATAACACATAAACGGATATCTGCTTTATATTATTTATATATTCATTTATTTGAACCTTCAAACATTTTTATATATATCTCTCTAAATGTAATTGTCCACCTTTTAACAATTTGTCCGTAAAAGTGATCTGAGGAATATCTATGAGTACAGAGGCCTCAATAAGACAGCATTAATTCAGCTGGCCTTACAGTGGTCAAAGTGTGACTTTTCAAGCAGGAAAAAAGCAAAAAAAGCAGCAATAAAATCCAAATACTTTTTTGTAGTCATGCTAGCAAGATAACATAGCGATGAATAAAAGTCCTCCCCTGTTGATTAACCAGAAGGTAATACCGTATGTCATTTGGTTGGCTGTAAATGGGTGAAAATGACCACACTGCAACAAATACTCTCAAAAGTTTTACCGCCACACACAAACTCACCAACACTTGCATCTTCTGCTCTACCCCACTACCATCCATGTCTCCATCCCTCCATCCCTCCATCCCTCCATCCACCACAAAGACACATCTGACAGGCCTGTGCTTCGGGGGTCTTGGGCATACAACACAGCAGATTAGCGGCGGCGCTACAATCCACAGTGAAAACGCTGTTGCAGCAGAGGACGGCGCAACGCGGCCTCTGCCGCCGCCGCCGCTCCAACGCACTAAGACGTTGCATTTCTTACATTTTATCGGAACTATGCAGGCCACTGGCAAACTAGGTCCCTGTTCACGGTCAACATTCCCCCCCCGCCCACTAAATAAATCCTTACTGACCAACAGTCCCTGGACGCCAACTGCACCCCAAACCCCCGGCCCACGCCTGTCCATATCTGGCTAGAATGCCTATCTCGGCTTAAGGGGGTGCGAGCAAAAAAAAATAAGGCGGGCAAAAAAAAAAACAGGCAATTACAGTGGGTCATTGTTAATTCTGTTGTGTTTGGTGCGGGTGGTGTGCGAGGGTTTGGGGGGTGGGGGGGGGTGGGGATTTACGTGGTGGCTGCTGCAGGGCTGAATGGCGGGAAGGGGTGTCCCTGAAAGACGGAGCTTGTTATTAGCAGTGTGTAAACACTGCCAAGCCGGTAAAGACACATAAAGACGCTTGTCTGCGGACAAGTCGTATTATCCCTCTGTATTAACTGGCTGGCTACATACGTACTGTAGTAGCCAACACACACACACACACACCATAATATCTCACCCGCTGTAATCTTTCCTAGACAATGGCCGAGAGAGTTAACAGCAGCAGAGAGAGGCAGATATGAGCGGGGAATCCATAAGGAGCGCTGGTCTCTATCTCTATCTACCACTGTGAGTCTAGACACTGACTCTGAACCACATGAGAGTTCATGAGTGGAGAGAAAATATACAGTGCTCTCATAAATGTCTTAAATATTATATTCAGGAAGGCCATACATCAGAACACAGAACGAACTGTGCGTCTCATTAAAAATGTATTTGCTTTCCCACATCTTATCAGCAATTAGTTAAAGTTGTAAATGACTAGAAATGCATGCATGCCATGACACTACAGAGCACCAATTGCTGAGAACCTTTCTTGATGAGCCTGTTGGAGATAATCCAGGCTAATCAATGTACGGACATAAAACCAAAATCCTCAAGTGAAGCAGAGCCCAAGGAGGAGAAGATGAATGCTATCATTAAACTGAAACTAATGCCCATAAATAAAAATGATAACTTGAATGGTGAATGTCAGAAACATTCACTTTCACACATTCACATTGAAGCACTCAACAGTCACATAGTATAGTGTATTTTTCTGAACACTAGGGGGCAGAGTAAGGGACGAGGCAACATACTGTATGTGTGCCTTGTCACATGCTTTCAACTTGAAACCCAGCACAATTCTGTAAAACAAAAAACAAAATAAAACAATAATAAAAATACAAATAATTTAGCTAAAAAATTATGCATGCTGTGGAAATACAAGCAGGCCTACTAGGCATATTATGTTCAGAACGGGTTTAAAAAGACTTTTATCTTACTTAGCCCATTACTAAATCATCACACAGAACCCCAGAATGTAAATGTAATCATATCCCTGTGGAACAATCCAAACACTGTAAGCCCGACCTATACGAACACTGGGCCCTTCTGCCTTATTCCATCACTCATGATGCACTGTCATTTTCATCTGTCCTCTTCTACGCTGTATCATTAGAGCAGTGAAAACCCCAGTAAGCCTATATTATTCTTAATATGCTGCAACCTATACTCTTTATGTCGCTACAGCCTCTCTCTCTCTCTCTCTCTCTCTCTCTCTCTCTCTGTAGTGAATGAAGCCATCTGCATATAGTCAATATGCCTGTAATTATACAGCCGCACACATTGTCTGTAGTACTGTATATATATATATATATATATATATATATCTTAAACACATGCGCACGAACACACACATATACTATGTCTGGCCATGGAAGGCCATTAGAGTAAACCACGTGAGTGGCACCCATTCAGAGCTCCCTATTGTTCACACCAAGGTAAGTGGGAGAGCCTTCACACTATAATCTGTACACGTGCGCACGCACGCACGCACGCACGCACGCACGCACGCACGCACGCACACACGCGCACACACATTTTGTATATGTGGGAAATGAGGAAAGTGAGAAAATAAATATTGCGGTAAAAATGTTAGTGTAGGTGGTATGCTAATTTGTCCATCCTTGTGATATGAATTAGAAATCACGGCAAGCAAAACATGCTGAAAGCATATTGATGGCCTTGCGCATGTGTGTTTGCATACACTGTATGACGCCAGCAGCAGCTCTTTCTTCCCTCTGGTCTCAGAGAATACAGGGATGCCCTTGAGAACGCCCCTGTTCACTCAGTTTTTAAGCAATGTTCCCCGCAGGACAAAGAACTATGGGAAGTCTGTCTTTAGTGTCTATGGTCCTCTCCTCTGGAACAGCCTGCCTCAAGAGCTGAGGGAATCACAATCTGTCAACACTTCAAAAAAAAATATTAAGACACACCTTTTTATCTTAGCATTCTCTTAAATCTTATTTTATTTTGATCCGTTTTATTTATTTATGTACATATATAATAGTTTATATCACAGCTATACCATTGTATCTTGAATGTATTGTTTTATTTGTCAAAATTGTATTGTTTTATTGCACTTTACTGTGTTGTTAAGCACTTTGTATTGCAAACTTGCACGAAAGGTGCTATATAAATAAAGCGTGATTTGATTTGAATAGTGGATCTCTATGTTAGATAAATAAAATGTAAAAGCTTAAAATAATGTATTAATTGTGTTGTGTTCTGTGGTCAGCAAGCACCTACAGTACCTTAGATAAATAAAATTAAAAAGCTTAAAATAATGTACAAATTTTGTTGTGTTCTGTGCTCATCTGTGCGATTGAGAAGCCTCTATTTCAGAAGAATAGAGGCGGTCAGGCTACACTAACGGGTCAATATTCACAGAAACACACGAAAAACCTCCATGTCTAATGTCAACATTATGAAATATGTTGTTTTTTTTTTCTCCCAGTGGAGACTGTTTTATCTGAGCAAATAGTGGGGGGGAAGGGGGGGCAGACTGTTCTATAAACGGTGTGTTGAAACAGCAACACTGGCTTTGAACAGTGTCCAAAGCAACCTGCCATCAATCAGATGAAGCACTGACAGCACAGAATATTATGGGACAGACATTGCACAGAAGGATAAGCATTGGCTATGACAAAAGTGTATGTTTTAGTTTCAAATCCAATTCAATACAAGCCACATTATTTGCACAATTCATCATCCTGGTAGGCTGCTGTAAATCATGTATTTAGTGTCAGTATTACACACAACAACACCGCAAAGCTCTAGTCCGGGAATACCACGTTTACTCTTCATTCACAACATGCCACTAACTACACATTTAAAAAAAAAACGTACATGAGCGCTCGCTCTCTCCTCCCAACACTCCCGAGAACTACAGGCCCGTAGGAGCTGCCCGCTCGCTGTGTGTCGGCATCACTCTACAAGCGGGACAATAGTTTGGTAGCGTTTCACGGCTGATGAGTTATGGTAATTCCAGAGGAGCACCGGCCTGGAAACAAATGAACTGGGTGAAAGAGGGTATCGAGACAGAATATATTTATTAGCATCCCAGATCAATTGGGAAATGTCGTGTTTGGGGAATGTTAGGTGTCACCGATGCTTCTTCCAAAGCACAGTGGATATTCTGAGGGCTGGTTTGATTGATCGGTTAGCTGAAGGGTTTGCCGACATAGGCCTACTGAGCAGCAACATCAAAAGCAATGGCACTTGCTCAGTATGCTGTGAATCAGACACACAGGAGTGCCAACACGTGTTTACAGTGCAGGGAAAAAGAATTAGAATTCCTGTCTTAAATAAACATAATGCCTGAACTCATCAGTGCTGGTACGACTACTAACAATAACAAACACAGAGCAGTGGGCTAGTACCTTTATTATTAGAGGCATTTGTCTTTACAAGGTTGGACTAACAGACAGCATACTATTGTAGTACGTTTTGAAGCTAAGGGTTAACACTAAGCTCATACAGTTACTGAACATATTCTAAGTTTCTATCAGAGAGAGAGAGATGTTAGCTGACCTCTCTCCCAGAGGAGGTAGAGGGAAGAGAGGTGAGGGTAGAGGTGGAGGAGCTAGAGGAGGTGATGGTAGAGGTGGAGGAGATAGAGGAGGTGATGGTAGAGGTGGAGGAGGTGAAGGTGAAGGAACAGGTGGATGAGTTAAAGAAAGAGCAAAGAGAGAACAGCCTCAGCTCACTCAAGTGTCTCTAATTATTTAATGTGTTATTATTTATATATACACAATATATATATATATATATATATATATATATATACACACTACCGTTCAAAAGTTTGGGGTCACCCAGACAATTCCATGTTTTCTATGAAAACTCACGCATTCTTTCCTCATATGAGTTGCAAAATGAATAGAAAATATAGTCAAGACATTGACGAGGTTAGAAATAATGATTTTTATTTGAAATAATA
>JAODTR010000019.1:2811826-2829722 GCA_025399935.1 Amblyopsis rosae
ACATATACACACAATATATATATACACATACGCAAACAGTATATATATAAATATTAACTAAATTATTATAAAATAAACAGTGTGTGTGTGTGTGTGTGTGTGTGTGTGTGTGAAAAGAAAAATAGGGATATAAAGACATAACATAAACATACTGTAAAGCAAAGAAAACTCTTACAGTTAACTGTTAATTTGCACGCACACTCACTCACACATACACACACACACCCACCCACGCGCACACACACACACCCACGCAGAGCAACGGAGAAAAAGCCATCTGGGCTACCCACGGTCCCTTGAGAACATATGTGTGAGCATGTGTGTGTCTGTGATAGATTTTGAGTGACTGGCTGTGCTGTTGACGGCAGTGATGATTTTACATGACAATTAACCCTATTAGCTCCTCGGTTTCCCGGGTGCATGTGTGCACGGGTGTGTGAGCGCGTGCATGTGTCTGTTAGGAGAGGGCGATAGACTCCAGACGTTCCGGTGTCTTCTTTCGCGAGGCTAAAAAATACAAATAAATGGCAGCTAGTAAACACAGCTGTAGCAACGGGTGTCAACATCAAGCAACAAAACTCACAAGAACAAAATATAAATCCCAATATGGTCGCCAACAGTTATACATGGTCGTAACATAAATAATATTGTTTACTTGTGAAAAACAAAATAGTGATATAATTTGATGGATGTTACAGGGAAAGCACATTAAAGTTGCAAGAATGTTCTTCTTTTTCTTTGTATGTGCGCACACACGTACACGAGCGTGGCAAACCAGTCAGAAATGAAAGCCTCTGATCTGGACGCACACGCAAGACTAAAGAAAAATCTATAAGAGTGAGAAATGAGAGAGAGAGGCAGAGACGGTTGGGTTTTGATTGACAGGAGTGCATCTGCCTGGGGAATACACATACAATGTGTGTGTGCATGTGTGTTGGGGGAGGGGGAGTGGTGGGGTTTTGTAACCGTAAACTGTCTACAATTAATGCCCCAATATAGTGAATCTATCAATTCAGAAAACACCGTCTCGCTTCTTGGTGGTTTGTTTGCTTACCTGCTCTGTGGCTGGAACAGAGAAAAGGATTTACAAACACTGTCCTATTCCATCAAACGTATTCTACGAGACAGGATACGATCCAGAGGCCTACTGCAGTAGGGTCATAGCCTAAATATACATGATTGAATTTGGATATGAAGAGAAATTATTTTCTAAAAGGTGCCCCGGGTGAAGACATTCGGGGGGAAAAAGAAATCGCCGGGTTGGGAAGGTGAAAAGCCAACACGGAAGACGTTGTCTAATAGAGACGAGAGATTATCGCGGCTGGGTATGTTACTGCTATACTGTTACTGCCCAAACACAATGCAACCGCTAACCTTACACTAAAGAGATTAGCTGTGCATTTCACTTTCACACACACACACACACACACACACACAGTTCTCTTGGCGCACTCTCAGAGGTGCGTCTGTGTGCCACACTGATTTACAGAGTAATCAAACAGAGAGGCAACAGGGAGGGAGGGAGGGAAACCGTGGAGGGGGGAGAGAGAGAGAAAGAGAGGGAAAGGGAGGGAGGGAAAGAGGCCAAACTAGGGACCTTGCCAGCCAGCTCCAAGGGCCCCTGTGAGGGCCTCCAACATTGGGCCCCAGGGGCCCTCAGAGGGCCTGCTGGATCACACACTCGACAAATATTGGGATTGGAGCGCTGGCAAAGAGGGGGCCTGTGTGTGTGTGTGTGCGTGCGTGCGTGCGTGTGCGTGTGTGTGTGTGTGTGTGTGTGTGTGTGTGTGTGTGCGTGCGTGCAGGCCTATGCAGCAGATGGTCGGGGATGTTCGGTTAAGACAGACGATTGATTTGAGGAAACAGATATCCTGCCTCGTTAAGCAGAAAGCACCTCTGGGACCCTGGTAGTGGAGTGCTTGTCTAACCTCTGCCACTGCCAATTGCAACAGAGGTGGAGGGAGGGAAAACGAGAAGAGAATACGCCAGAGAGGAGAGGAAAGGGGCCAAAATATATGCATTCAGGGTTCTTAGCGTTACAGCAGAGGAGAAGAGAGGAGGAGAGAGGAGGAGAGAGGAGAAGAGGTTAATGCCAGTATTGTATCCTGTAGTGCAAATTAAGTTACAGTATTACGTGATGATATGCAATATGTGCTTACATTAAAGACCTAATATAAGAACAAGATATGTGCATGCAGGAATGAAGGTGCAATATGCTTTTGCAGTTTAACATTAATTGATTTTAATTTGATTCTTTTTTTTTTTTTTTTTTCATTATTAAAATTATGTTATTTTAATATGTTCATAACTTCTAATCTGGTTGTTGGAATAGCTCATTTGACATATGTATTATTGGCTTATGCCTACTCAAAAATAAAAACAAATATTCCCAGCCTTGTTTTGTTGATTCTAGTCACCATCACTGCAGAAACGTCTTTCCCTTTCTATGCTATGCTTAGCAGAGCAATAGCTATAGTAATAGCTATAGTAATAGAGACAGCAGCAAATAAGATCTGTTGTAATGCAAGTATACTGTAATATCGTTTCGATATGTAACGGCTATTCACTCTGTAACCACCAACTGCAATTTTAACAAAATGCTTCCCTTGCACAAACACTTTTGGGGTCGTGGCTCAAAAAGTCAGATAACGGGCGCTCTAGATGCTAAAATAAAACATAACTGCACTTTCCTCAAAGCGATAACGAGCGAAGTGAAGCTCGAGACCCAATGACATCGATAGACAGGTTCTCATAACACAATCGTTCTGTGGAGGACAATGGCCTGCTCTAGTAAGAGGAAAGAGAGAGAGAGAGAGAGAGAGAGAGAGAGAGAGAGAGAGAGAGAGAGAGAGAGAGGGACAATGCAGAGAGACGAGAGGCTCGGCCAGAGAAAACCAAGGTACTGTAACGTAACAATGGAGGTCAGATGGAGAGAAGGCGAGGGAGGACAAGGCGATGGAGAGAAGCGTGACACGCCGCGAGGCCTCTTAGCCGACAGTGGGACATAGACAGCCACGCAAACCAGACAGGAGGGAATTCTGTGGTTGTTTGGGGCCAGATACAGTACACACCGGAATAGAAGGATGGAGGGGGAAATGCCAAGACAAGAGGCTGAGAAAGAGTGAGTCACTTACTGTACGTCCTTATTTCAGACTTTCAGATATCAGTTTGCTTTTGTAAATATAATACTCAGCATAGAATGCAATCAGTGTCTTCCCGCGTAAACACTGAAACTGTAATTAAATAAATAAAACTAACAATTATTCAAAATGCAAATCTATAATGTGCTCATCCATATATAGCGTATGTCAATAACAAATGCACCATTTCTATACATTATAATTTCTTGGCAGCCAACAATAAAAGGGGAAAAAGCAGTAGAAGAAGAAGCCGACGGCAGAGCCGTTGCTTCTGCGAAACAAATGTCTCCGCCGTTATCTCGGTGATGATAGCACGGCATTAATTCCTAACTGCCGAAGCACTGCTGTAACCTTTTAGCTGAGCCGTGATGCTAGCAAGATAGCGTGTGACACCACTCCTCGCTCTTTCCTATAAAAGGTCTCTCTCCTACATATAATATTAGACATCAGTCCGGAATTTTCCCTCTGAACTAATCAGGGATCTGACACTGACAGAGGTGTGCGAATGCCAAGGAGAAGATTGGCATTATTTATCTCCCCCAGCCCATTCTCTCCTTCCGTCTGAAGTGTGACCTGCAGTGTAAAATCAAGCCTTTCTCCCTACAGACATCCCTTTAATTGGCTAAAATGATAGTCTGGCGTCAATACGGCATTTAAAAATAAAGGCTTGGTGTCGTCTCGTTTCTCTTTTTCCCTCTTTATTTAATCAAACCACGGCCTCTGTATGGATCTCCACAGAGCAGAGGCCGTATTGCAGAAAACTCTTTGTGCTTTAGCATTAAGAAATTAGGATGGAGACTAACATTCTGGAATGAGAGCAATAGAGTGAGTGATATGGAGAGACAAACGGATGAAGGATCTCATTACAGGCTTCTTAAAGAAGATTGTTGGTCTGCACAACAGCTAGAGATTGAAATGACATTAAAGGAATCACTGTTTGTTTACGGTTGTGCCATGTCATTTATATGTTGCAAGGCAAAAATACAATTTTAAAAAAGCACAATTATTTGTTAACAATTGTAAATTTAATGGTAATGAAACTTCAATGACAAAAAATATAAAATAAAAAGAGAATATTTTTTTATTTACTAACCCATGTCCTTAAAGTAGGCATATTTAGAATTAAATTAAGTTCACATTACAAATAATAACAAAAAATATGAACATCATGCAAAACTCTGCACACTAATTAATATCATAAATGCAAAATACAAAATGGCATTCTGGTCTTTCAGATAAAGAAGGGCCGTGAAAGATAACAACAAAAAAAATCTAAACTGTATGGGTTTGTTACGTGTGCGTTTGTGTGTGTGTGTGTGTGTGTGTGTGTGTGTGTGTGTGTGTGTGTGAGTGAGTGAGTGAGTGAGTGAGTGAGTGAGTGAGTGAGAAAAAAAAAGAGAGAAAATGTGAAATAACTGTTTGTTTTTGTGTTTCCCAGTGTGTGGGTGAACACTGTTAAAACATCCCCGCTCTGGCTTTGTGAATATTTTCCTCTAATGAATAGATGTTTCACTTTCCGTTTTAGGCCACAATCATGTGTCATTTCAAGAACCTTTTACATATTCGCTGTAGAGAAACGTCCCATTATCTGGCCTGACTATCTTTTCTGTCTGGAGTCTGCAAGCAACACACCAGCAGGGGATGGACACACACACACACACACAAATACAGAGTCTTAGGGGTAGAGAAGGAAGGAAACAAAGAAATAAATAAACAAACAAACAGAACAAAACAACAATAAAAAACGGGTTAGCACTTATAAGAAAAAATTTGACGTGATGATAAAGATGACATCCATAATTCTGAGACGGCTGATATAAAAGCTGGATTCACTGTCACTGTATGAACTAGCGTGTGGGCTATTCCTCCTATATAAAACTATGTGTTTTTGGACAAACGAGGCAGCATAATGAAGTGTGATTAATCACATTAAACGTACACTATGTGGTGAAACTCGTTGGCGCACGCACGCACACACAGGTTATAATCCAAAACGAGAGCTGTCAAATGTGAGGCAGTTACTGACTGTGAGAACGACAGTCATCTAGTCACTCAGTCTTCAAGATGACTAAAATACAAATGAAATAGTCAAAATAATTGTTATTCAGCGTTATTCAAATTAATTGTATTTAAACATATAGTTTAAATTTGTGTAAATCCAACATATCCTGTATATATACACACATTATTCTTTTTTTACCACACATATTAGGGATAACGCTAATAGATTGTTTTGAGCAATAAAATAGGTCCATGTCAATTTACAACTGTATTCCTGTGTTTTTAAAAATAAAGAGGTAATCAGTGTGTGTTTTTACATCAAGCTATAATTATATAATTGGATCTAACAGTTATTGCTAGTTTCTGTAGTGAATGCGGTCTTCTTAACAGACCACTGCGTTATTTCCAGTGAAGCATGGGGGTGGTTGCTGCTGACAAACACAATATACTTTACTTCAAATCAACACCGCAAGCCACCTAGATGCATCGAGTGGATTGAACTTCCTGTATTTCATATCAAATGCCAGATCAGATTTCAGTTTTATATTCAGCATCAGATGTTCCTTGTGCTCAGAATAGGCAGAGAGCTATGAATTAAAAACTGCCACCCATGTGTGTGAGCGGTGAAGAGCTAGAGGAGCAGTACAGATCACCACATCCAGCGCAAGGCTATAGCTGAAGTCTAATGCTGTGATGCCATCTATTGGAGCCTCTGCTATCTCCACCACAGGGGCAGCCATGCAAAAAGCATGAGAAAGCACGGAATAACACAAATATTTTGAATAAATTACCGTAAAATAAATTATCTGTACATTGAGGATAAAAATTATTTGGAAAAAAAAAGAAAAAAAAATGAACAAACAAACATAAATAATGGGTAATGATGATGATGATAGAACAGTGAACAGGATGGTTATGCTGGTGGCAGCTTCACTGTCATGCTATAAAGACTAAAACAGCAGGGATTCCTGTGAAAATGCTAGTACGGTTGCGTTAGTTTGTTTAAGAGATTTAAAGAATGGTAGAGTAGGCATTATTGTTTAAGGCATTCAAGACTACTTGAAATTCCAGTCTCTGAAATAAAGATCAATATGCTTGTACATTTTCAATGGAGCCAGCACAAAAATGAGACAAGGTAATGTTATTTTATCTTATAGGGGGATATCATGGCTAACAGCCAACTGTGCTTTGATGAATCCCTGTGTCTTGGCCTAGAAAATTGAAATGTTGAAAGCTACAGTAATATTGATTCAAGCAGGTTACACACAGAGCTTTTCATGAACACCTATTCTGGAGCCGTCTAGCGTTTTGAGCACTGTCCAAGTCTTTCAGGCGCTAAAAGGATATGCATATAATTCATATAGAAATGTTGTGTATGCATGTCCTGTAATCCTTTATATACACACAAAACATGTTTCACAAATGTCCATATAACTGTTAAACACACATTCATATTTTACTTTATTTGAAAACATAAAGTAATTACTTTAAACCAATGCACAAAAATATTTGTATTGCAATAATTGTATTTCTTGTATGTTATGTTTGTTTATGAATGTGCACATTCTCACGGCTGCTGAAAGACATGTAAATGCGGGGTGTAATTCAATAATTCAATATGTTCTCATGATTATTTGAATGATGCTGTGAGGATACTGTATTAAACCACTCAATGTGGTTTCTGTTTGTGATGGTGCGGTTTGTGACTCAATTGTATTAAAGGGTAGTCAGGATAATACTGATTCTAACTTTCTATCTTTAATTCCCTTTGGTTTTACTCCAGGGGGCACTGATAGCCCATTGCTAACACACACACACACACACACACACACACACACAAAATACACAATACATACAGTCCAAGTAAACACAAAATAGCTGGAGCACACAAGCACTGAGTAAAGCAATGTAATAATGTAGGCTCCCCAAACTAACAAAAAAAAAGAAATATTGCTTTGAGTGAAATTAAATATTACAATGTTATGACATTTGGAAAAGCTTGAATATAAATCACTGAATAAATCCTAGAAAAGCACAATTAAACACAATGACAACACAACTTTAGTTGATTTAAAGGGGTTAATATTTATAGTGATTTCACTTTTGGGGATAATAAGTGAATAATGCATTTTGTTGTTAAGACACCTTTATTTCATCTAATAAAAAACAAAACAAACCGCTGACAATAAAGACACAAAATTTGTGGCTCTATACCTGTATTATTGTGTATTTATGATTACTCTATGTGTACTGTATGTTAAGCCTCCCATTTAGTGGTATAATGATCAAGCTATGCTTAAAACACCTTTCAGCATTAAGAATTGATTTGGACATTACAAAACATTTTGCCAAAACATCACAAGGACATGTCCAGATTAAGTAAACATTTCAATCAACATGCTATAGGCTAAATATAGGGTGAGTTGTTCTGTGTAATTAATAAAATAATGTCTGAGGCCGTTTTGTTCCAGATGAGGGACAATTGTGAGACCACCAGGTGTTTGTTGCAACACAACTCAAGGCTACATAGTGAATAGGACATACATACTGTATGTGTCTTGTCCCTGGGGAGCGGTGTTCATCCTGGCCAACAGCCACACATAGCTGCTGTCCTTGCCTGCTATGGGAGCAAGGATGCACCTCTCCAAAACAGTCTGTCCTACAGCCCCATACGTCTGTCCATGTTGCAAAGGCCAGCATTGTTTCAATCGTAACAGACCATTTCTTCACAGATGGTACCGTATGCACCAAATCAATGTCATTTTATATACTGTACTTTTAACAGGTGTACAGTACTGTATGTGGCAAACAGCAGCCTTCTTTCATCAAATTTCCAAATAAAATATTTTTTAAAACTTGGGTGGAATTATATATTGCATTGTTATGATCTTGGCAAAAACCTGAATATAAATCAATCAATACAAGAATATCAGGGGTTATATACAAGACATTTCGTTGATTTAAAAGGGTCAATAGTGATATCACTTTTTTATAAATTGAACAAAACTACCTCTTTATTTAGCCTAATTGACCTATCCCAAGTCCAGCCCCTTTTTACATGTCCTCCAATTACAGTTGAGCATTTTTTTAATCTGACCTCCTGTCAACTGTTTTCCTGTAATAGCTTTCTATAGTGTTTTGTCCAACCTAGTTACAGTAACTAGGTAGGACAAGTGAAAGGGGCAGGGCTTGGGATATGTCAATTGAACAACAACAACAACAGATGAAATAAACTAATGAACACACATTATTGTGGCTCAAATCATATGTGTAGCTTTGTAGAACATGGTACATCTATCGCTAAATCTATTATTTATTTTAAAAAAATAATTAAAAAAAGCCCAACCGTGTACAGCAGCTACGGAAGCCCATAGAGGACCTGATACTGTCAGCTTTCACTCAGGAGGAGTGACATCTCAAATATACAAATGTTTAGTCGGGGACCCTCAGCCGCTCGAGTCGCCGTGTTCTATCATCAGAGTCATTCTGGGGGACTCGTTTCATCTTCACGTGACCCCAGGGCCCGGGGACCCCCATACATCTCGTTGCCAAGCGACAGGTGTGAGCCGCGTCGGGTTAAGGCACGCAAGCTGGGTGTACCGCCAGGTCTATCTGATAATTGACTGTCTAATAAAGGCCTGTTCCTCTCCAGTGGCCCTCCCTGACACCAGCACCAATCTGCCTTCACTTAGCAGAGGTCTAACGCCCCCGTCGCTCCCCAAACCACCCCCACACAGCCGACCATTCATCCATCCGCCACTTCATCCCTCAAACACGCCCCTCTCTCTCTCCTGCTCACCCAGTTATCTGTCCAGCTATCCATCTATCTACTGGCTACATTTACCCCTCAACCTTGCTCTCTCTCTCTCTCTCTCTCTCTCTCTCTCTCTCTCTCTCTCTCTCTCTCTCTCTCTCGATGTGCTAACAGCTGTAGTAATGGCTTTAAAAGCAGAGCAGGGTGTCTTGTGTGTGTGTGCGTGCGTGTGTGTGCGTGCGTGCGTGCATACAATAGGCAGCAGGGAGAGGCCTTGAAAGTTGCAGGCACACCGCAATCAACAGCAAATATGATAGCTTAACCCCAAAGACGCACACATTCTCATTCTCCCTCTCCCTCTCTAATCAATATTAGGAATACGTCTATTCGATCTATCAGTCCATTTGAAAAGTTTATTTTATTTTATTCATCTAAAATTGAAAAACGATCACCGTTTAATCTGCCTGGCCTTGAACTAGAGCTATTGTTGCAACTAGATTAAGCCCTAAGCAGTTCTCTGCCCAGAAAGGTGCAGGTACACTTTTCATCGATATGTTATTGTGTTGCGCATGTGCTTTGTTCAAAAGGGATAGTGAATACAATAAACAATTTCTGTATTAAAAGGTATAGTTAGCAACTGACTGAGAAAATACACAGCCCTAGGAACACCGCTCACAGCAACTACAGTATGTGATGTTGTGAGGCTTATTCATGCGTTCACATGGAACACGGCAGAGGGCAAACACTTTCTGGACGACACGGCAGAAAAGTCCAACGGAATGGCAGTGGCTATGGCGATGTCGCGTTGTTTACAAATAATTTTATTAAAATATATTCAACACAATTATTTAGTAGCAAATGTTTTACGTCATTATTTTTGTATTGTATCTAGTATTCTAGTGTTGTTGCACCAAAAGTATCACCTTCTCGTTTGTTGTGTTCTCACCGTGTGTGAGGGAGCTACGAACATCCGGTTGTAAATGCCGTCGCGGAGGACGGCAAAAAGTTACAATATTTTTGCTTTCAACAGCACGACGTCTGCCGTTGCCGGCGGTGGTATTTTTTTGCCGGCCACAACTGATTGTGCCGCCCTGCTCTCATCCGCTAACATGATATCCGGTTTGCCGTCCGCCGCGTTCCATGTGAACGCGGCGTTATAAATACATTTTCAACATGTGGGGCGGAGCTTCAGAGGGGGAACCCTATACGATGTTGAGGTTTTTTTTTGTTCTGATTGGAGTTCAAATTTAGCAAGGCACATTCTCGAAAATGGCTAACCCTAACCCTTCCTTTAACGAGCATATAGGGGCTATGCTGTAGGCATGTTGCTCACACCAACCTATCTTACCTGGCTTTATGTTACATTGAAAGGTTATAGGTTTGTAAGCAATATACATTTACTCAAATCCAACAAGCATTCAAGCTTCCCGTTGCTCATGCGTGCTGACAAGAATGGTCTGGTGTTTCTATACAGCCCTGATTCTGTAAAGTGAGACACAAACAAAGTGGTGCAGACCTCACCACCCAACACTATCCTAGCCTTGGAAAGGCGTGTGTGTGTGTGTGTGTGTGTGTGTGTGTGTGTGTGTGTGTGTGCGCGTGCCACTTCCCCCTCACAGCGCGCGTATCGTGGTGCGGTGAGCGTGCTGTTTGACGGACAGCAGCCTATTACGTCTGGCCTGGCCCGCGCCCCCGATCAGCCCCGTCATTAGCTATAGATCCACAGCCGCCCATCCACTTCTGGCTGAGGCTGCTTAGACAGTGTTGCTGCCTCTCCAGCTACACTCTGGCTCAAATACAAATCAAAACACACACACACACACACACACACACCTCATTTTCTCTCCTCTCCTTTTGCACAGCACTATACCGCTCTCCAATACTCCCTCACTGGTTTCTGCCATATCTCTCTCTCTCTCTCTCTCTCTCTCTCTCTCTCTCTCTCTCTCTCTCTCTCTCTCTCTCTAAAGATAAATATGTGCCAATTATGGATAACTACCGCACCGCTTGTGTTGTTGGATTGTCGAGTGCCACAGTATGTAATTCTGCCAACAGACGACAATAAACCATGAGAGAGATAGAGGGAGAGAAAAATAAGCAAGGCAGAAAATAGGCTCTCGTTACGTGTGGGATCATGTGACTCCAACATTAAGGCTGTGAAATAATGGTGTCGATAAAGGCTGGGATGAAAGACAGATGCATGCCAGAAAGATATAACAATCAAGAGGATGAGAGGACTTAAAAACAAGGAGAGAGAAGGAGAGAGAGAGAGAGAGAGAGAGAGAGAGAGAGATAGGACTTTCTGCCAAATATGTATCAGCATAGTGGATGACCTTGACGAGCGCACACACACAGACGCACGTGCACGCGCACACAACACACGCAGGTGTGGTTGTTGGATATAGGATATTGATTCGGGATGTGGGATGTTGAATTGATGATCATGTTGTGTATGGCCCAGATTGTTGGACATACTATATTTGCTTTTGGTTTGGTTTGATGCTTTACTAAAGCTCATTCAATTGAAAATGTAATTTTAAAAATGTAACTGATTTCTGTTCTGAAACATTTTTGAGGCTAATATAAAACAAATGTCATTTCAAATTCTCCTTACAAAATATGCAAGAACTTCGGCATGGTCCCTACTCGAAGTGAAATGTAAAATTCCCTGACTTTTCCTTGACTGAATTTCCATACCTACAATGAACTGAAAAACAGCCCAGAACAATCCACCAGACCAATCTGTATAATAGCCCGTCAGCGTAGCGACGATCAACAAACGGAATGTGATGATACTGTAGGTACTACTCATGTAAACATTCACACCAATTATTTCACGATTTGTTGTCTCAAAATGTAATACCACGTCCAATAACATTTTGTTGAATGGCAAATAAATATTAAAATGCTACAAATATAATTCCCCAGTATTCCATGATTTGACCCAAACAATTATCAAATTCCCTGACTTTCCACGTGTGCAATAGACTTCAAAACTTCCATGATATTCCATGACCAGTGCAATGGAACCCTGCTTCTGAAGATCTCTGAGTGTTTGAGCCTCCCTTGTTCCTGCATGTCCATGCATTAAAGTGGTACCTTCCTTACACTCCACCTCATGTTAACCCTCATTAGCTTATCAGGACAAGACAATAGGGAATACTAATGAAGTCTGAAGTGGGGGCAGGCTGATGTGTAAGATCGAGATAGCAGGTATTAATGTTGGAGTCTCGGCACACACATCCATTGATACAACCCCTTAAGCCTCCCATATCACGCTAAGACAATACCATGACTGTTCCTGTCCCTCTAGGTCGGTGTATGTATTTAATGCCAACGGCGCAGTGGTCACCTGATAAATATAGCAGTTAAAACCGCTAATAGCGGGCCACGAAATGTCACCTGAATCCCTCATAGCCTTTCCTCATTACCTTATCTTCCAAAGACAATGCAGTACGAAAGTAGCATGAGTTAGCTAATAGACCACCTCGGCTAACTTTTGGATTAGCCGTGAGGCAAACGCAGCCTCAAGGCCAAGGTGAGGATTATCTTAATGTAGCAGTTTTGGGGCAGAAAACTGTCTTTTAGCAGGGCTTCACAAAAATGCCGGGGCGCTAAAAGTGAAGCAGCAGTTAAGACAAAGTAGCTTGCAGTTAATCTCAGCAGTCTCACAGCCTGTTTTAAAGATATTTGTGAATATATAAATGACAGAACTGATTTACACCTCTAAAAAAACAAGAATCTGTGAACTTCAGATACAATTATGCACATGCAAAGATTTATGCAGATACACACTCCGATCATTTAGCATTGCGTGCAATTACATATACCATGATGTGACAGCTCTGACATCAATAAAGTTTCATAACAAATATTAAACATATACAACGCTACAAAAATTACTGTTTATTTAATTAAACATAGGCCTACATACATTTTATTAAATAACAAATAGCAGTTTTCATTATTTAAATAATTTGGTGCCCCACATCCTCATCCCCCACCACACACACACACACGAACACACACACAAAGGCTCTCATGACAGCTTCAGAGGGTCATGACCCCCTCTTAGAGAAGCACCACTCTCCAGAATCCTCAGAGTCAGCAAACCGCCATGCAGGCAGAGTAAATGACTGACTTACTGACGGCCTGAACGACTGGCTCCTGTTGATAATGACCAGCTACAGCGCCAGTCAGGTGGAAACGGGCCTTGCCAAGGGCTCCTGAGTGACAGGCAGCCACACACACACACATACACACACACACACGCACACACACAGGTGGCCCACAAAACGCACAAACAGATTCACGATCATTTCAGCTCCCTATGGCCTGCCCTGCTAAATGAGCTAAAATTGCTGGTGAGATCCGCCCCTCCAATCCAGAGCAGTGCCGGTCCTGCCCCCTACTTTAACAGCCCATTAGCGGTTATTGGAGGGTCCTGAGGGAGCTGCCATGGTCACACAACGCCGCTACCCTAACAGAGATTAATAACCCGTGAGATATAATATGGACGTGGCTTTTAGTGCCCATAATGACACACTAGTACCTGCTAGCGGGGATTAGATTAAAGTGACACTCGGGACTCCATTTCATTTATTGATTTGATCGTGTTCCCTGTCCGTCACAGTTGACTTGTTGTTTTTCTGTACCCACATGCTATGGATACATTAGTCAGAGATTAAATATAGATGCATTTATGGTATATTAAATGTGACTTGTGTTTTTGGTATATGTTATTCAATGTGTTATTTGTTATGAACAGTGTTGGGCAGTAACTAGTTACTAGTAACTAGCTACTGTAATATTATAACTTGTTTCAGTAACTAGTAGTGTAACTAATTGCTATTTCCAAAACAGTAATAATATTACAATTATTAATCCAAGTAACTAATAGTTACTGCGGTACAAGAACGAGATTTCTGGTCCTAGCAAATTTAGGGTAGGCTAATTGAACCGTGCTGTCCAATAGGCTGCAAAGTTTTCACTTTGAATTTGATTGTTGACTCCTAAAGATCATTATTGTTTAAATAAAGAGGATTAAATTATAAAATTAGTCATTTTTCAGAAGGGGTGAGGCAGTGTAGTGATTGTGAACGTAATCTAGTAATGTAACTTGTAATGTAACTAATTACTATTAATACCCAGCAATACGTAAAGTAATATTATACATTTTTGAAGGAGTAATAAGTAATTAGTAACTTATAACAACTCTTGAGTAACACTGGTTATGAATAGCCACTAGTTGTTACACTTTGTTAAAGTATGTGAATCACTGTTACTATGTTATAAGCATTAACTGTACAACATATACAGTAAGAACGCAAACTGTCACATTAGGATGAAGCTTGGTCCACGTTTAATCAAATGTATCATTTTATTTCCTTGCTTGTTTGTCAATCTCCATTAGGTTTCATTGTATCACAAAAACATGCTTCCAATATGCCTACAATGCCGACCACAGCATTCTGTGGTAAGTCACCCGTACACAAGTTACACAACTACTACACCTACTACACAACACATCTAGCTGTTGGCTGCTGATGTAACGTCTAATGGCATGCTTGCTGTAACTCGCTTTATATAAAAGTGTCTGTTGGTACGAAGTAACAAGAGAGCAAAACTCGCAGGGAGGTGAACCAAGACAAAATATTAAATACAAACTTTTAGGAAATAATCCGTGCATAAGCAACACATGGTTTCTCTCACACACACGTGCACTCACACTGCCGGGGCTCGACAGGTTGGGGGCAGGCGAGGCAGCAATGCATGTTGGGAGCCTGGGGAGTCACAGCCAGCGGTCTCTCTGGTAGTGTGTCAACACAGAGATAGCTCATACCCATTCTGCTCCACATGAATATCAACCAACCCATTTGTTCCAGTGCAAATTCTGACATTTCAATATGCCAACAGAGAAATTGGCTCATCGGAGTGCTGCGTTGCTTATTGATGGTCTACAGCGCAACACAGCACAATGCCAAATGTGCATGTGAAGGTTTTACAATATGGCTAAAAAGAAACATGGGGACGGTTGTATGTAAGAAATTATGAGTATTTGAGTAATTACAGTACAAGAGGCAACTAACCGCAAAAGAACATGACAAGCAATTCTCCAATATGGACTAGTCCTATCAGAGAAACTATTTCGCATTTTTAACTATCGCACCTTTGCGTTAAATCCAAGAGGAATGTGGAATACATGTTCAGTGTCACTGTAGTAGGAACACTAATATTGCCTCATAACAACCTCACTGACATAATACAGTCACTGCTGTTAAGAGTCATCGTCATAGTGACAAGAGTGTCTGAGGTGACAGGAGTGTCTGAGAGAGCAAGTGAGAAGAGAGAGAGGGGCAGAGAGAGAGAGAGAGAGAGAGAGAGAGAGAGAGAGAGAGAGAGAGTGTGTGCACGTGTGCGCGGCATTAAGAATACATCGTCACAACTGAACTCACCGGGCTCCATCTCCGGTGGCGTCACGGCGACCGACAAGGTGGGTGTGGGTGGGGCGGGAGGGGGGTTAGCCTTCAGGTAGCGCTCCGTTAAGTGTAATCCATCAGAAAGTCCGTCTTGGCTGTCTGTACAGGCACACAGGAGGTGTCAACAAGCCGTCTCTAAAGGGTGTGTGTACATGTGTGCCGCTCTATTCATTCATTCCGTCATTACAGGCACCGCGAGGCAGAGAAGAAGCCTATTCTTGGCCCGGTGGAGAAGTCTATTCCCTATCTCGCAGTGGAGGGTCAACACTAAACAACGCACTTGTCTTACAGCGTGGAGATGACACCATGTATTGTTAAATTGCCCCACAACCCACGACCCAAACTATAGACACGCTGTGACACTTGGAGGGTGATAATCCGTCGACAGGGACAACTCAGTCCTGACCTCCGTAATCCAACAGGTAACAGTGTGACGGGAGTTTCACACAGTAGGTGCACCATGCCGTGTCAAGTCAAAGTCCCGGCGAGCGCCGCACATGCGGGGGAGCTCCACATTCCCAGAGGAGCTCCAACAACCTCCCAACAACCTCCCTTCCCCAACCCCCGTGACTTCCGCCACCCCCACCGTAGAGCAGATTGACCTGGGTCTCCCTACGTGTATCCCTGGGAGACCGCTTCCCCAGCCCGTCTCCAGCCACAGGACAGGTAACGAGGGAGGGGTAACAGATAGAACACCCGTCAAATCGTCCTGGAGGAAAAAGTGTTTCATCTTTCGTCTGGCGGTTCTCTGGTCCCCTTCGCTCCTTCCCGCCGTGGCAAGTCTCTCTCCTCCTCAGAGCCTGTCTGCCAACAGGAGCTGGGGCACAGTGGTCCTGTTTTACCACTCAAACACACACACACACACACACAAACACGCACGCACGAACACGCAAACACGCACAGAGGCGAGCGTTGTGCGTTTGTCTCCGGCGGTTGTGCTAACCCTGAGCCGGGGCCGGGTCTGGCTTTGAGATGCTCTCTAGTCCACAAACACAAGACGGCTTTCATTATCTTGCCCGTTGCAGCGCAAGGCCTATAGCTTCTAAAAGCTACTGATTTCTTTCTTTCCCCTAGCCCCTCTGCACAAAAGGAGGGCATTTTGTAAATTACTTGCTCGTTTCAGAGCAACAAAAGGTACTTTCATTGAACCCCCCACACACACACACACAAACACACACCACCACAACCACCCCTCTCCACCTCCCTCCATTTGATTTTTGCTCAAATTTGATTACAAGGCTCGCAAAGAAAGCAAGAAGAAGAAAAAAAAATAGACCGGAAGAAAGGAGGAGAGGATATAAGAAAAGCCCCGCAGATGGCGTGTTCATTCAGCGTCGTGAATGCCTTTATCTGGGCAGCCTTTATGCGTGTGTGGCAATCCACGGGCGCCTGAGCCGCTCCGCAAAAAAAAAAAAAGAAAAAAAAAAAAAAAACTTGACAAAATTATTGGTTTGGCTCTTGCAAGACTGACATGGAGCGCCCACGGTGGAAAGAGAAAAGAACTCTCGCTCGCTCCCTCTCCTCTCTCGTCTGTCCACCTCGTCTGTCCAACCTCGTCTGCCCGTGGGGTCGCCCGCCTTGATCAAAACACGCCAAATGAGGTGTTTGATTGGGAGAGAAGGTCTGTGTGCGCGTGCGTGTGTGTGTGTGTGTGTGTGTGTGTGTGTGTGTGTGTTTGTGTGTGTGCGTGCATGTTGTCATATTAATAACTACCTGCCCGAGGCCTTGGTTAGGCCACGTTCCAACACAGCAACACCATCAACGAGGTGGAGCAGAAAGCAGGAAGCTGACAAAAGGGCAAGCAATGGATTGGGCTGGTGGATAGCCTGCGTAGAGGCTAGCACGCACATGCAGTGAGAAACAGATTAAATCAAACAGCTCAGAGCTAACTAAAGAAAATCCTTTGCAGGCACAAAGGCTGGCGCATCCTTTTCAGAGATGGAACATGGGCTATAATCCTGTTCTCCCTGCCACAAAGGACCGCTCACTCTACACTTGTTTCTCTCTGCAGGATAATTATAGGTCCGCGCGCGCACACGCACACACACACACACACACACACACACACACACAAGCATGCACGCACGCACGCACGCAAACACACACAACTCTCCTGCTTTTCTATCTTAGCTTCTAGGACCTCTGACATGTTATCCATTACCAGAGCTCCAGAGTCTGTCTGGTGGAATGATGAGCCACAATGGGATGTGACTACGACCTGGAAGAAAGACCAAAAGGTCAAAAGGTCAAGGCTGCGCCATTCCATTAGCGGGAGGCAATGGCTGCTGTGAAAGAACTGTCCTTCTGCTTAGTGCGTTTGACCGCTGGGAGTAACCCATGAAGTCAGCGGTGTCACTGCCAACGCAGCTGGGCAAGGTGACGGTGTGTTGTGTTAACATTAATGTGGCAGTATGCGTTGCGTTTAAGTCTACTAGGTGTGTTGTATTAACATTAATGTGGCAGTATGCGTTGCGTTTAAGTCTACTAGGTGTGTTGTATTAACATTAATGTGGCAGTATGCG
>JAODTR010000019.1:2829822-2850417 GCA_025399935.1 Amblyopsis rosae
TTGCGTTTAAGTCTACTAGGTGTGTTGTGTTAACATTAATGCAGCAGTATATGTTGCGTTTACGTCTACTAGGTGTGTTGTGTTAACATTAATGTGGCAGTATATGTTGCGTTTAAGTCTACTAGGTGTGTTGCATTAACATTAATGTGGCAGTATGCGTTGCGTTTAAGTCTACTAGGTGTGTTGTGTTAACATTAATGCAGCAGTATACGTTGCGTTTAAATCTACTAGGTGTGTTGTGTTAACATTATTGTGGCAGTATACGTTGCGTTTAAGTCTACTAGGTGTGTTGTGTTAACATTAATGCAGCAGTATACGTTGCGTTTAAGTCTACTAGGTGTGTTGTGTTAACATTATTGTGGCAGTATACGTTGCGTTTAAGTCTACTAGGTGTGTTGTCTTCAAATTAATGCGGCAGTATACGTTGCGTTTAAGTCTACTAAGTGTTTTGCGTTAACAATAATGCAGCAGTATACGTTACATTTTTCCGACGTCAGAACAGTATGCTAGTTAATCGCACTTCATTGCTGCATGTATTTGTTGTATACTCAAATACTGTACACATGATACTACAGTATACTGTATAACCAGATAGGCCATAGATGACCATAGTCCAGCTAATGATGTAATGGACATTTGCTTGACTATTTTCCTCACAAGAGTGGAGCAACAATGTAGGAAGGTCAAAAGTTTTCCGTGAGTAATAGTTGTCTTACTTGTTTACAGAATGTTTGTGTCTGCAAACACAAACATCAGACCACCCCCCCACCACACACACACAACGCTGGGACATTTTAACTCCTGCTGCAGAGATACAACGCTATAAAACGCTGACCGTGACAGAACAGCTCTAGTGCCGTCTGTATCTAGCATGATAGAAATATTTCCACCGGCCAGCATTACAGGGGCATTACACATCCCCTCCCTCCCTCCAACCTTGCTGTCCAGGACGCGCCAAATGCAAACATGAACACCCTCGGCAGGTAAAATGCTGCAAAATGGGGACAATTTGATTATGTTATTAAAGATGAGGACATAGATTTCTTCTGCGGTCAGAGAACATTCCTAATCAGCACGGAGGCTCTACTCTACAAAGTAATTATTGTGTCAAGATAAAAAAAAAAAGGAAAGCAGGGTGATTTTTTTTAAGGAGAAATAAACTAGAGATAGAAATGACCTTAATATTTTTATTTCTCTCGCTGGCTTATTCCAATAATAGTATTCCATCAGTAGGTTTGATAAAAGGATTATGCAGCCGGCAGCTCCATGCAGCTGTAGTCAAATCTGGATGCAGAAGCAGAGCTGTTTGATTAAATAATTCTTGTTTCCTTTCTGCCAAGCTAGCAGTCTTTCTTGGGAAAACTATAAAATCAGCATTATGCCAGATTTATACATGTGCTCTCTCTGAGTTGGTCTTCTGTCTTTCTGTCTGTCTGCCTGACCATCTTTCTATTTGGCCACAAACCAGTCCACCTGCCTGCTTGTTGGTCGGGCATTGGTTCAAGTTGTAAAACAGTATAGTAGTAGTTTATTGTAAGACATGTGCTTCAAATGCTGTGGTATTTTGTGGTCATCTCTGACATTATTAATGTACATCACTAGGACACAAACATTTTAATGGGAATCTTATTTTAGTCTAAAGCACAGAACCTGTCACCTAACATTTGATGTCACAGAAGCCCACACAAAAACAAAATGTGTTTGCTCCAACAGGAAGTCACACAGCTAAGCCATGAGCTACATTGTCCAACTGTTAAAGTTCTAAAACAACTCAGTTATATTATCTAGTAAACCAATCTTAAACAGGTAAATGATAAATGTAACCATAAATGAATAAGACTCTGGTAAATTACCCAGTTTAGTCAGACCCCTCTTCTGTAGCTGTACTTTAAAAACAGTAATTGTTCAGGTGTTATGAAAGAGAAGCAGAAATATGCATGTAGCATTAAGGAAGTAGTATATCCCTATGACCTGCATTCATAATTACTCTCTTATCCAATCAGCTTCACCAAATCCCCAGAACCCCACCCCATGAATGCACACACCCTGAAACCTCTGCCTATTTGTGCATCTGGCATGTATGTGCATGTTATAAACACATATATGCAATGCCAATTAGTATACAGTAAGCATGACTAAACTAAATATTCATAATGAGTTGTTTTTAATACTGTTCTTCTAAAAAACCTGTATAAAGGGCCTCAGCATCGAGCCTCGCGAGACCACCTTGATCTCGAGAGCTTCAGTTTGCTGCAAAAATCAGTCTAGAGAGCTGGAAAATCCTTGTGCATCTGTCCGGTAAACCTAGTGTGTGGTCAATCAGCTTCGCCGTGATTTAAATGTGACTAAGGTGACTTGAAAACAACTTGAAAACAACAATGGCGGGCCATACAGAGGTTGACGTATGCTGCAATGTGGAAAATGTGTTTTCATTCTTCTACTGACGTTTTTTCTGCAAGAGTGGATTTAACAACAGCCTCTGCTGGTACACAGGTTTGTCTAATCACCTGCCAAATGTGTGTGTGTGTGTCTATATATATAAATAAACAAATATATAAAGGGAAGGTGCTTAAAAAAAGGGGATATATATATATATATATATATATATATATACCTTTTTTAAGCACCTTCCCTTTTAAGACAGTTTTTAATGGACATCTCCCCAGGCAAATGTGTCTAACAGACCATACATCTGACAAGTCTGGATACTTACCCTTAAACTAATGAGCAATAACCATCTTCATAGTATGAGATCTACATCTAGGTTTCTGCATCTTGTGGTTATTTTATGTGAAACCATTAGTTAATTAATGATGCTGGCCAAAGACAAACGTGATCAACTAAATTCTGACAAAATAGGAACCATTTAATGAAAAATAGTTTCAGAGGAGAGATACATTTTACAGTGCCCATTTCAGAATATGAAAAGTGCAAGTATACTGGGTTTTAATTAATATAGATGCCACCAATAAATGCAACAATGAGCAGTCACTTGAGCAAAGCTCTTCTTGACACACCTTTTCTCCGCTACAAATGCAATATAAATCAGAACACCTCAGTCACAGCAATTCATCACAATGATGGCCACCTGTTTGTGCCTCCTCTCTCCAGAAACATGCCACCAGGCTAATCTGTCTTTGCATTTACGTCAAGCACACGTGCATGCTGAGGCCATGGAAGTGTTACTGTAAGGGCAATAGACACATTGGATTTATGACGGTGGACATTTTGAATTTCAAAACAGCTGTTACACATAGCCAGTTAAACAGGCAATTTGATGTTAGACATCAAAGAGTAACATATTGAGAGTATGTATTACATAGAAGTGATCACGGTGCATATAAAGCACATATTGATTTAGACATTAATTCATAGATTAGACAATCTACCGGTAACCATTGCTCCACCTCTCAGAATAACTCAATTTGACTTTAATTGTCAACAATTGCATTGGATACCCAGTTCAAGTACAATAGGTCACAGATACAACAGCAGCTTTGTATTCTTATAAATATAGGTTATAGTTAACCTTTATTTATTGTTTGTCACCATCTTTAAAGTTTTTGATTGCTCTGGTAGGGCAGCTATATCACATGACAAAAATAATAAAATATATAAACCTCTTAAAAGGACTTAATACCCAGAGTTCCTTATCAAATATTCCAACAATATGTTATGAAAGAAGAAACGACATTGTATTTGTACACAACTGACTAAAGGCATTTTGCTTGAATGGTTGTATGGATTTGATAATGATGTTTACATATTAAATTTAACAAAACAGCCAGAACAACTCACCAAATCACTGTAAGAAAATAACCATTTGTCTGACAATTGCTGTTCTTGTTATAAATCAGTTGATAATAACTTAAGTGAGTTAACTCCTTATTGTTAGCCTAACTCAAAATTTAACAAAATCAATAAATTACTGAAAATAAACTAAACTGTAGCAGACCAGACCCTAAATAAAATGCTTTACTGATTACACAGTATGGAAGAAAATGCTATATATAGAGGAAAGTCTTCATTCCATTAGCCACATTCCTATTGGTAGAAATATTTCCTTCTCGTGATTGGCCAGAATTACAATCTCTTCACACTTGGCCAAGAAATCAAAGTAACATTCTTTACTACCATAACTTGAAAAATATATGTACATTCAACCAGTGGGATTAACCATATCCATGTCTTCCATTACCTTTACCACAGCAACACAGCCAGTATGGTCACATCTTTCTTAGTGGTCTCTCAAACCCACAACTAACATAAACTAGACGGAATACAAATCCCTTGGATAAAAAGTTATTTTCCAACTCATACACTCCAGTCAGCTCCCCAATCTCCCTCCTGGTCCCCAAAGTGTCCTATTGTCACTGCTAATCACCCATCGCCATCGTAAACCATATCACAACTTTTTTTTTGTTCAGCCTTTCCATTAATGCAGTTCCCAAAAGGCGTTGCCTTTTACACTCCCCTCTCCAAGCGAAAAGACGTTAGGAAAACAAACAACGATGGCAAGCAAAACAAAAACAACGCCCACCACCCCTCCTTCCCAAAAAAGAAAAGTCTCTTGAAATACCTTGCGGATGCCCAGAGGAAGGCACTGGACAGACAGATGTGGAGATAGAGCTCCCTTGCTTCCTCTCTCAGGCTGCCTCCTCTCTCTCTCTGCGTACTGTGGAGAGTGACTGCTCCAGCCCGCCTGGCATATCTAATTAGAAACAGGCTGTTGTCACTATCATGCTCGGGATCTACCTCTCCAATCTCTCCTCACTCAATCTTCCCCATCTCCGATTTTCTTTTATATTTATGCTGGAATATTTAATTGTAGACAAAAGGTTACTCTGGGCTCTATTCATCGCGCACAGGCAGAATAATCTCTTTTAAAAGGCTTGACATTTCAGGCTTTTCAAAAGGGGCTGAAAAAATTATATCCCCGCTTTTGTTAATCAATGAAGTAGAACTGGCCCGAACAAAAGAATTAAATTGCTTGGTTGGGTTAATAAAACACACAGAAATAGCTGCTTCCTGTGGGCTTTTGTGCACACCACTGCCCCCCCCCCCCCTTACACACACACACACACACAACCAGCACAGTAATTCCATATGATTTGGGGGGCAATACGCTCATTTCTCCACACAGTTAGCTTTTAAAATCCTATTGAATGAACAGTCTGTGTGGCTGGCTGATTGGAACCTCTTGCTTGAGCCTGGCTGGCTGGCTGACTGGCTGACTGGCTGACTGGCGGGCTAGCAGAGCAAGCTCTCTCCATTTAAACCCGACTTGCTCGAAAGAAAGACAGCAGGTCCACTGCAATTTACAATTTCTATACTGCTCCTGCCTCAGAAAGACATTGTAATTATGCAAATGATAGGGTCAATAATTAGGCCCTTTAATGTGCCATTGTGTTTGTTAGCTGCGGCGGTGTTCCGTTTCAATGGCAGAAGCACGCACACACACACGCACACCATAGGGCACGCACTGTTTCAAATTGCTCCTCCTCACATATGCACAGATAGCCCACAGATGTTCACAGCTACTCCAGGCTCATAACGAGCCATCAGTCCTAGCCAGGGGGCCTGCTGTTATGTGTCATCCATGGCTGCCTTCAGATGACTAGGCTACCAATGGCAGCCCGCTTGTGTAGTAATTGCTAATATGTCTTTCCATTCACTGTAGTCTGCACAGTCATGAGTGTGTATGAGAGGTGACTGGGTTATGGCCTAGTTATAGCCTCATAGTTTTCACTAGCATGCATATTAGCGCATAGCCTACCCTAATTCACTATCACTGACCACTTCAGTATAGCCTACTCATTATCACAGTACACTGACCACTTTAGTTTAGCCTACTCACTATCACACTGGCTACTTTAGTTTAGCCTATTCACTATCACAGTACACTGACCACTTTAACTGCACCCCAGCTCTGAGCCTGACTCCACCCAATACAACTTTGAAACATGAGAGTGAGGGGAGGGGAGGGGCTGAGAGGGGGACCCCCATTAACATATGGGTGACATTTGAGCGCAGTAAGTGTACCAATGAAAACCAGTGAGGTTTTTTTTTTTTTTTTATAAAAAGCAGCCTCGGGTGAATTTTTATGTATATGACGTGTAGCCTACTTTTGTTTTCATGCCAATTTTTCGAAAAACGGTTATTGTGTCAATAACAGCAGCGTTGATGTGTCGTCTCATTATAGACCAATCCTATTGTTTACAGCTCAAAAAACAAATTTTAGGGTGCAGTTACACTTTAATGGACTCACTCACTTGTAAAAAATGTTTATGCTTCTAACAGTATGCTAATTAAATCATGGGGCATCTTCCACTTGAACGCCATCAGTTAAACAAAGCATTAGGCTAATTCCACTTCAGTGGGATCTTCTCAACACGTTTAAAAAACGTTGTTAAAACCTAAATTACAAAGAAACAAGATTACATCTTATATTAATGAAGCAATCACGGTTGTTGAAATAAAAAATGGAATAGTATAGGGACAATTGTGTCTGTAAGATCATATAACTAAATAGGTTGAGATCCTTGATAAAAAAAAACAATGGTGCTACAATGTGCAAAGTAAGTTATAATTTTAATATTTAATACTAAAACCGAATAATAATTTCACTAAAATTTAATAAAGAAATGTACGCAACAGGTGCAACATCTTGTCACCCACCTGAATGTCACCTGGCTGTCGTCTTTAAACATAGTCTACATCTGGACGATAAGAAAAGCACAAGCACTGTACACTCTATAGACTGCTTTTTTGTTTTGTCACATTAATATTTCTCCTTCAACGTTTAGTTTGAAACCGTTTGAAACAGTTCCACCATTTTACGACAGCACTCAATTTCCGGCAGACACATTTAGTAATCAAAACATGAGGTCAGTTGTGTCCCTGAATGATAGACAGACACTCGAACTAATGAATTGCAAATAGATATGACCTGTGTGTTTAGCATAAACGATACATAGCACAAACATGGTAAGTCGCAATTGTTTGCCATATATAATTTCTGGCTATAAAGATAATTCTAGAGTAACACAGTTTGTAAAGCTAGCATGCTAATGTTAGCAGGCTTAAACATTTCTCTTGCCGTTCACAAGATTACATTACGCGATGTTGCATAGTCTGGATCAGCTAGTTATTTTAACTAGTTGGCACAGTGCAGGGGGTCTAAAATAGTATCAGTGTGCGACATATTATTTAATTAAAGGTCAAACAGAATGCCAACGCTAAAGGTGTGCTTTATTGTTTTGCAATGCATTATAGACCAAGAGGAATTATGATCTCCTACTGTGTGTCCACAGGCCGGTTCCATGGTGGCTGTGGGATTGGCACTGGCAGCTGCAGGATTTGCAGGTACACCAATGATAATCAGCAATAGTGCTATTGTTACGACGCTGCTCAGTCTGTAATATACAATGGGGAAAGCCACACGTGCCTAAAGGAACACATTAATGAATGAACTTAATACAATAAACAAAATAAAACATGCAATGGGATGTGAATGTAATGCATTATATATAGTTAGTGTTGTATGCTAAATAAGGTGTGCGTCATTAAGATAATGATGTTTATCACTAGCCTTCTGTGGTACTTATGGCAAGGATGAAACGTATCGGTATGTCATTTATTAGCGTTACTTGCCAACTGAACCGACAGCTACAGAATGATGAAAAGCATCTATTCTACAGGCATCTTTATTTTCCGTTGGAAAAAAAATTGCCAGTAAATGTATGTCATTTTAAATGTATATTTTTGTATATTCAAATGTATATTGAATATACATTTTAATGTTTAACTTGCAACGCTATGCATTTGGTATGATGATATACATTTAAAGCAGTATCTTCTTCAATAGAAGTACAGAATAGTTGAGTTCACAGTATGGATTTAGTGTGTATTGCTGCTCAACATTAACTGTGGTTTCTCCTGACCCACAGGCCGCTATGCCATTAAGGCTGCTAAGCAGATGGAGCCACAGATGAAACAGGCTCTTCAGAGTTTCCCGAACACGGTAAAATGTACAGCCTTAAATGGCTGATAATACTCCCACTGTGCCTTATTCAAAAAAATATGTAACTGTAGATGTTTATGTATTTTACAATGTATATTTAATTTAAACTAACTTAATTACAGATTATGTTCTGCTTCTGGATATGAGAATCATGATTTAGTGGACTTTGTTAATTTCCTTTTTAGTTGTAGACAGTTGAGTAACTGCATTTGTTTTCAGACTTTTGGAGGCGGATACTACAAAGGTGGATTTGAACCAAAGATGACCAAGAGAGAGGCTGCACTGATACTAGGCATCAGGTATGCAGACATCCCACAATGTTCCCTCTCTCTCTGTTCACCCATTATAACCCTTATCCAGTGTACATCTGAAATGATTGACAGCTTTCCCCCCAGTCCTACAGCCAACAAGAGTAAGATCAGAGAAGCCCACAGGAAACTCATGATTCTCAACCACCCAGATAGAGGTAACCACAGCACAGAAACACGCGCTTAAACAATGGAGCCACTTAAGCACCATAGGAATATACTGAGGATGTTTGCATCCCAATGAAATGCACATACACGCATTTTGACCTGTCTCTGGAATTGTATAAGCACACAAGTGGATGTGCCTTTAATGATGGCTTCATTTGTCATTAAAATTAAGTTAAGGACCATCCTGGAAACAGTGAATGTTCAATCAACATTCCAGGTCAAAGTGTCTTATTAAATTACATAATAGCATGTGTTGAACTGTTGTTGTAATAAGGCATTGAATAGTTCCTATGCAATACCCTAATTAATAGTGGATTACATACACTGTTACTCAAGGTGGATCTCCTTATCTAGCAACAAAAATAAACGAAGCAAAGGACCTGTTTGACAACTTAGCGAAGAAATAGAAGTGAAGATGGAGGCAGCTGAAAATATATGGATTTACACCGCTAATTATGAGGACAATGGTCTTTTTAAATTGCAATGTACTTAAATAAACTGTTAATGTTTGATACACCATGTTCCTTCATTGCCTTTGGAGCCCCTGTTCCTGGGATGTATGAACATATATTCATAGTGTAATGCATGTAGCTGCACATGTACTTTGGATTTCGTGGCAATTCCTTGTATATTCTACATTTTGCAGTTTTCCATTTGTTTAAATGAGCCACAGACAACTGGGTTTTTAGATCTAGATGAAAGATCATGTTTATTTAAGAACTACCTGCATACAAAACATATTGCACATCAACCAACCATAATGATCCTTAAAAAAACGTACTGTATAGTTTACCCAACAAAACACAAGTGGGAACTCATAACTTTCAGTAGTAGTCCAAATTGTCGCTTGCCTCAAAGAAACAACACTAACGCCAGTTTATAGTGTCAAGAAAAAGAAAAGAGCTCAGTTTGTTTACTCTTTAAATACTGTACATTTTTTTAAAATAAATAAAACCAAATAGAACCCCTTTCTTGCTAAAAACAGCCGTGACCATCTCCAGCCAGTCTATGGAAGAACCATGAAAATGACATCAAAACCTGGGTCTTTCTCCCAGAAGCATCAACACTAGGGTCACGATTACCTGTCTGCTTGGATTTGAGCAGAAATTAGATTTTCAAAAATTAGCAAGCAGTGGTTCTCAAGCGGTGGGCCGGGACATTCCAGTGGGACAGTTTATTTCATTTATGGGGGTCCTGATTAATATACTTTGAATTACACTATTGAATTTATAATTTTGTTAGAAATACATATGGCTTTCAGTGTTATTATACACTGTCTAAGGTATATTTTAAAAGGTACGGTCCTTATTTTCCTGTTAGTAATAGGTTCATTGCTTGCCACAGCACATGGGTGTCACGGATCGTTTTGAGAACAACTTGCATCCGGCTGTTACATTAAACATGTTTTACATTAGCCCTTGTCAGAAATGGACATGCAGGATATACAGTAAATGGGAGGTGAGCCCTAAGCATCTCCATCCTAGGGAAACCCAGCCCTGATGGCTACATCTCAGTGCTCAACAGTAATAGGCCAGTATTCCAGACTCAACCGACAATCACTCCAACAGCAAAGAGGTTAAGGTTCAGTGCAAATAAAAAGATATGTCTCCTATATTGTTGATTTTTTTTCCCCAGTATGCTGGAGAAAAATGTTTTAAATCCCCCCCAGACAGAAAGTGGTTGCATATTGGAAATAATACAAAAAAGGTTAAGCAGCTAACATCACACTCTCCAACAGATAAATAAGAGAAAACATTACTCATCTTTGCCCACATATAAGAACCACACCAGATTTCTGAAAAGACAGGCCACTGAAATCCTGTCAGATCCTTTCAGCTTCTCCTTGCAGTGGGAGAAAAGGTAGGCGACCGCTGAAGTGCGCCCAGCCGTACCAGTCATTCCACGCTGAAGTAAAATAAAGGGATTTCAGGCAGTGCGTGGAGCCAGGCAACGACATGTTGAATCTACTTTCAAGGCACAACAACTGATCACATGTCAAACATACTCAAAAACGGATCCCAGCTAACATACTGCCCTCACACTGTGGTAATTGAGGCAGAATGTTCATCTGTTGCTAGGAAAGACTTGGAAGCATCTTTCTTGGTCAAAGAGATTTAAGCTTTAAAATAGTTTTGAAAAAATAACTACTGCCTTAATACCACAGTATGGGTTTCAGTGGGATCCATGTCTGCGCTTTAACATCTTTCAGCCCCACCCCTCCCTGAGTGCTCCACAGAGGGGGGCCTGAAAAGTGCAGTTAAGTAGAGATCTGCAAGTTCTGTGTGTGTGTGTTTAACTATCTTTGGCAAGCCGATACAAGAATAACTATTGTATAAATGCATTACATTGAAGTGAGTTAGACAGAGCCTCAGAGCGTGTGGTGGGTAACACAGACCTCGGCAGAATCTGAAGTCAAACAGGTTTCAAATATCTGAACAATAGTTATTTATATTATATTGTAAAGTTTCACGTTTACGTGACAGAGGGTGAGTGTTGAGGAAACGTAAGTCAAGTGCACCCAATGAAGTTCAAATACTTGAAACCTTTTTTTTTCCCCCTTCATCTGTCCAGGTCTGTTTTAGGAGACTCCGTTGACAACCGCTTGTGCATTCGAGTCACTCTGGCAGGAGACTTCGGCGGGCTTCTCGCTGGGAGATCTGGAAGCTTTGCCTCTGTTGCTGCTGCTGTCGCCGCCCGATGCTGCGTCGTTAGGGCCGTTGGCTGTTGCCGGGACAGATTGGGGGCTGTGCTCTGCGATGGCATCCACGTGCTCCTGTGGGCAGATTGGCAGACCATGTTCCTTAAGAGTTTCATGAAACATTCATGAAAGGAGGTCACATAAATATCTCACACACACACTCGCTAAATGCGTTTCAATAAAACATCCCGAAATACCGTCTATGCACTGACCTTCATCTTGGTGTCTTTAGCAATCGGCTGCTGTCGGCTTTGAGACTCAGCCCTGGATATGTAGTCAGCCACAGTCACTGGACAGCCAATGCAACAAAGAGCAATGCAACAGTCTTAGTTCTCAAGCTGCAGTAAACAAAATTAACCTTGGCCAAAGCTTCGTTCCTTCGTTAACACTGGTCGTTAAGTACTAAGTGGCAGATGATACAAGCAAACGGCAAAGCTCCAGGCCTCCTAGCGGAGCTACACCAAGTGATTGGACAATAAAGCCAACACAACTGCCACCTAGAGCATCTAGCGGCCGGTCAGAGCCAGTAGCTACAAACACAGATAATCACAGAGCATCAACATGGTCATTGGGTAGGTGCTTTTCTATTTATATAAATAAGCAAATTGGTTAAGAACATGTGCAACCATGGCCGGGGCAAGAGGAGGTGATCCCTTGGGGATTGGGAAACATAAATAAATAAATGTGAGGATGAGGGGCGGGGTTAACAAACCATACCATTAAGTAGACCCAGGCTGGGTAATGATATAGAGTAGACTAATCACATCATGATGTATTACCAGACAGGGTCATGAGCCGTAATGCACTTAATTAGTAGTATTTTTTTTTTGTTGTTGTTGTTATTTAGAAGAACTTCCATCACTACATAATGTGAGTGCAGTAAATATGACGCATCATGCAACACTCACCTAACAGGGAGGATTCTATTGTTTAATTACTGTTTAAATCAAATGGTAGGTTAATATTGTATGTTGCATGGTGACAACTGCACACACACACACACCTGGCAAACAATCCTTCAGACGTGCGTGCCGTTAGTAGCAATCGGCAGGTCAGTTACCATAGTTACCTGGCTGCCTTTCTTCAGGCAGGCGGATTTGACGGCGGCGGCTACGGTTACGGCGCTGAGGTTTAGCTTCCGGGTCATCTAAGAGTGATGGGTCATCACAGAGAGGGGAGGGGCTTAGACACCCCCTCCCATATCATGGCATAAAAAGACCTAGAAAATTCCTCTAGGATGTGTTCAGCATTGCTGGCTACAGAAGTGGACATTTATGGAAGGTCTCAGATTTACTTCTGGTTTACTATTCTGACTTGTACTGGTACAGTAGGTTAGCTTTGGTGTTTGTTGTGCAAGTTATGCAGCATTATCTTTAAAATACATCTGCATATTTTGAATGTCATCATTCAAACTTGCATGAGAATAGAATACAAATAATTTATATAATGTAGAATTTTTAAATATGTATAATTATTAAATGATTAGTCTAGAAATATATCAATTAAATTGTTTCTAAATAAATATAAATGAGTAAGTAAATGAATATAACGACAACCGCTTTGAGATTTTTATGTACTTCTGGATTTCACTGGAAAAAGCTTGGTTCTTATTGGCTAAGAATGTGCACTCCTACCTAAATGAGGTCAGGTCAGAAGTAAATAAAGATGGATGAGATTTAGGCGCACTAAAACCGCTGCTCACTCACTGACAGTGTACGACACAGACTTATAGATGGACAAGTCTTTGCTCATTATTGCAGTAAAGCAAGTGATTGCAAGTTAAGAATCGCGTCATCGATAAAGCTGCTCTTTTGCCGCATGCGCAGTACAAACAGAAGATGATGATACAACCTGCAATACTGGAGCTCCCGACCACGAGCACGTACTTAATATTAAGGAAATAAATACTAGGTAGGACTGTAAAAATAACGCGTTCATTTCGATGAATTATAGAAAAGATAACAGAAAAAATGAAAGCAGATTAATCGTACTGATAGCTCTACCAGTGCAGGAGAGGACACACACAGACCTCCGTTTTCTGGTTGTAGTCCGTGTGAGCGATTGTTGGTCACACATAAGCGGCCCCTGGCCCCCTGGTACGACACCAGAGCACAGTGCTTCTCAACCCTGATCCTGGAGGCCCACCGGCCTGCATGTTTTAGATGCCTCCCTGCTCCAACACTAACGAGCCATTCATTTGAGTCAGGTGTGTTGGAGCGGGGAGACTTGCAGGGCAGTTCATAAACTGCCTAAGGAGGTGTGTGGTGATGCATACGTAAGGGCCACAGTAGCTGCATTATTCCGACTGGAATTGGGTTTAACGCCCAACCCAGAAAGAAAATGCTCCATATAAGTGCCTCAATCGGAAGAGAAATGCCAGTTCTCTTCAGAAATGCTGTGTTCTGCGCGTCGTTTTGTGTGATGCCAGCAGGTTATTCTGCGCAGCCACTGCCTACAAAGTCTGGACACAACAAATAAGTGAATGTGAACCCATACGGTGACTTCATCTGGAGCCGGCCGCACAAAGAGAATCACTCTCCCGACGTGCCTACAACTAGAGGCTATAGCCGGTTTTTAGCCCCTTGTGCTAGCGGGACACGCTACATTACAAAGCCATCACGTGCGCACGTTTAACATCTGTTCCGAAACATTGCGGTGGAGCATGTAAACACCAGACCGCATCCGATGACCGCAACGGTGGACAGTACATGTGAACAGGCGGGAAAGCGTCCGTGTGAACCCAGCTAGTGTCTCCTACCTATGCCGTTCTCGCTCACGGAGGCGTTGTCAGACTCGCTCAGGCCGTCTATCAGGGTGGCGTCCTCGTCCGTGCGGCGTCTGCGCGAGCGCCGCCGCCGGTTGGCCAGCGTGTTGGAGTCGCTGGCGTCCGTGTCGGCCGTCTGGTCCGTCTCAGTGTTCGCCTCTGGGGCCCCGTAGCCGTGGTTACCCTCGTGGTCGCGAGGCCCGCCTTGCGACGGAGGTTGTGTGTGTGTGTGTGTGTGTGTGTGTGGGGGGGGAAAAGGACAGACTTTAACGTGGGCCTGTCTAGTGTGAGAGACGGACGGCATTGTGTGTGTGTGTGTGTGTGGTACCAGCAGTGCTGCTGTATCCTCCTCTCCCTCCTCGGCCCCTCCCTCCAGGACCCCCCCGGCCCCTGGCGGCCCCTGGCCTCCGGCGGTTGTCCCGCTGGTTGCGGGGTCCCCTCTCCCTGTCCCCGGCAACACACACAGAGAGCACTGAGTGACTTTGAGCGTGCGCGCACACACACACACACACACACACACACACAGGGAACCTCCATGGATTACGGGCAGCGGTCAAGTCGATGTTATTGTATTTATTTGAAATAAATGGCGCCCACCTGTCTTGATCCTCCCCGGCCAGGGACCAGTCGCTCAGCTCGTCCCTGCGCTCAGAGTCCGTCTCCGACGCGTTGGACTGCTCGGAGTTGGTGCCTGGAGAAGGACATGTTAGTAGAGCATGGATGGAGAGCTATTTGATAGTGTGTGCTGCCGTACTGGCATACCCCATTACAGCTACTAGCCATCAAAGCCTACTGCACTTTATACAACAGGTAGTTCCGACCAAGTGATCTGATTGGACGAGAGGCATTCCATGATAATATTCCAATATTTCAGTCTAACACACTGGGACTTTTAACTATGCATGTATCACTCCACTTTACCAATGTTATCCACTGGTTGAACAGTTCAAGTGACTCAACAGATTTGAATTAAATGACTGCGTGATAAATGGAAACAGGCAAATGTAGTTGACTACATGATACAAAAGTGGATGTATTATTATTATTATTATTATGTATTATTACAATTTAGCTGATCTGCGGGAAGGTTAAAACGCATGTGACAAGCTAGCGTGATTTTTATATTTTGCTTGGCAACAGTCCAGCCTTGTAGTTGCAGACACATCTGTGAAATATTCGCTATGTCACAGATAAATACTACAGTACCCACAATCCTAAAGTATAACAGCGACGTCTCTGATTGGTGGCGCTGGCTTTCCTCATAATACCATCCTGATTTCGGAAATATTTATTTATTAATATTTATTTGGCGATTCGGAGCCGCTCAGAACTCTCGGAATTCTTTAAACCCTGAGTTTAAAGAAAAATGAGTATTGCCAGCAAGTAAGATTATTTATGTTATGTATAAATAATATTAAAACTATTGTATTATACTATTATAATGGCATACTATACACAATATGTTAACACAGTAGCCCAAACAACAATGCCCTAGGCTTCACAATGTGTTTCATGTTTCCATGTGTGGGGCAGAGCTTCTAAGGGAGTTTGTTTTGACTATAGCTAGAAATTAGCAAGTGTTCTCAAGAATGACCCTGCCTTTACAAAAAGTGGAGTCAGGGATTCTGGAGAAAGGTGTCGTGTTGATATTTGAACTCTATCTGAAATGTCAGATATTTTCAGCACGTACACAGAGCAGCTAGTGAGGAGGTAGTTGCTGAATGCGACAAAAAGTGTATGTATTAATTAATGAATCGCTGACTCCACCTTTAAAAATGGCATGGTCCGTCATTCTTGCTAACTTGGAGCTCAAATCAAAACAGTATCGCTCCACGATGCATTGTTAAGCAAAGCGTAGTGTTGCGGCTTTGTTGATGTGAGCGGTGTTCGCCACTTTATGTTCCTATTTAGGGAGCCAGGGCTGTGTAGAAGTATCAGATTGTTTTCAACACACACAGAGAACAGTAAGATGGCGAAATGTGAGGAGATATTTGTTGAATTTGACAAAAAGTGTAATAGCTTACATTTAGCTTGCAATAACAGACTTTTAAGCCTTGTAAGTTCCTAAAAATAACAAAAAAGGGGGGTAACGAACCCTTAAGGAAGCTGCCATGTACATAAATGTCGTTAAGTGCTACAGTTACAACTAGGAGGAGTGGTGTGCCCACCATATCCAGAGGTGTAGTTCTGGCCCCTGCGTCCGCGGCCCCGCCCGGCATAGGAGCGACTGTTGTGCAGGGAGGACGTCGAGGCCGGACCGCTGCCGTCGGTGCCCTGCCCGGATCCCCTCTCCCCCCGATCCCTGTCGGAGGCCCGGTGGCCCTGGGTGATCTGCCTCAGCTGCTCGTCGATCTGCAGGCGCTCCAGCCGTAGCTGCTCCACCTCCTGGAGGGGGAAGGGGGGATGAAAACACAAGGTTTACTGGCGTGTGGTAAGGCGTGGTTTATGGACGACCGAGCCTTAGCTTATTACCGTCACGTACTGTATATTGCTCGACACAATGAGAACGGTGGACTGTGCATTTTGGTTTGTTTCCTCTTATCTCACTTTTCCTTCAGACTGCTTTTGTGTGGTCATTTGCAGCATGCCTTTTTGTTTGTTGAAATTATTGCTTTGCTAAAGGTGGGCTTTTTATTTATACCTGAATTTCTTCCCTGTTGGTGAGACTTAATTTTGTTTTGTACAGGCTACTTTGAAGTTGTTTGGATTTTGGTGATTTGGCTTGGGCTCACTCTTGTTTGTGTTCCCATTTACAGAGCCAGGGCTGTGTAGTAACACCTGCTTATGTTTTTCAACGGGCGGCTAGCGGACCTTGAGGAGCTGAATTTGACTAAAAGTGTATTAGCTTCAAATCACGTACTGTAGTTTCATGTCCATTCTTGTTTAAAAGCTCTGGTTTAGCCATATATACACACACACACCGGTTATTTTCTCTTTTTAGAGTAATGTGGAAAAATTACCTCTCTCATCCCATCTCTCCATTGTTTGTGCATATCTCACAGGCTAGATTCGGCTAATGCATGTTTTGACTGGCTGAGTAGCATCATGTGATTATTTACAACGCATGCAATTGGTCTGCAGGCTAATATGAAATGAATGCCAACAGTAGTCCGTGCAGACATAATTTGTTATTCTAATATTGCGTTTTGAGCTAAATATGTTACAGGATTGGACATTTGCCAATGTAACAAAATTGTTTTGGACCTAAATCAAAAAAACATGTCAGGTTCACCCTCCATTCAGTGCCATGTGACCAGTGACACTGGCATCAACCAGGAGTTGGTCCCCGGGCGCTGCACAGCGGCTGCCCACAGCGGCTGCCCACAGCTCCCTTGAGGGATGGGTTAAATGCACCGGATGAATTTCGCAACATGTGTGTGTGTATGACAATAAAATCACCTTTACCTTTATATCAAATGGTGGATTTTGTGGATAGAGTACAGTAGGTGAGCACAGTAACTAGTTATCTCAAATGTTAAGCATGCTACCGGTATGTTGGTCTGACAAGAGCTGCGCTGTGTACAGTCATGTGCACAGGCCCGCAAACAGTCCTGACTGTTAACTTGGATCTTAATTTATTATATTAATGTTGTCTAGAGTCCGTCAATGTTCAGTAAACGATAACGGCACAAAAAAACACTTGTAGAACAGTCTTATTACTGTCTCAGTACGGTCTTATTTATTTTATTTAAGACATAAGTATAACAGACCATGCTACTTTGTATTATGTAGCCTATAGGGCCTATATGATTTGTAGGCTATATTTCCATTATTTGTTCAACCAGTGTATGAGACGCTCAGATCTTGTGGTAGCGCGTGCCGAGCTGGTGCAGACACGGCCCCACCCCCCCAGTAGGGGTTTGTGTTATTTATCGCAAACAGAACAAGACACCCTTAATTCAGGTCATTTTTCATATCATGATAAATGCATTTTTATGGTTTACTTATCTTAAGTAACCGGCTCATTGCAATGCAGAAGGCCAAGTGGATGTCAGAAGACTACACTACTATTTTTGTTAAAACAGACTATTCTTCAAAAGCTGTACACAAACATAAAACATGTTCTTACGTTAAGGTAGGAGATGTGGTACTCCAGTAAGACCTGAACATTTCCAATGCTCTCCCTGGTTCCCACGAAGGTGAAAGGGACCATTCCCTGTGTCAGCAACACGCACAAGCACACACACACACAACAATGTTAGTATGGGGTGACCATGTATACAGTTGACAACAGGTCTACAAATAGAAGTAGGACATTGAGTTAAGTATATTTTTATCAACCGTAAAAAGGCACTAGTTTTTGTAATAAGTATAATGTGCCATATGACTAGAATGATTCCAAACACTTTACACTTGAACAAAGTCTGATTAGTAAAGTTAAACTATTAATTTGCTGATTAATTGATACAGGGGAAACAGAATTCTGGCAAAAGCTGGTTGAACTACCAGTCTGAATCTCAAAGAATCTCTCCAATATTTTGAAATATAGAATTTGAAACGCTTTCACTTCCACACAATTACTCGTAGTGCATTCATTCACAGCTAGTTCTGTTTGTGTGTTTTCAAAAAGGGAAAAAGCTCAGTGTGCGAACCATAAACTCCCCTAATGATAAAAATGTAATGTTATTAGGAGGAGAGAAATAAAAAGACACCTTGAAAAAAAAGACACTCACAAAGAGCCCCTTCCATCCTTGGTGTGGCGATTAACAGGACAACGAATGTAGAACAACAGCAAAACACACAAGGCAGCTGCTTTCTAAGACAAGGCACTTAGCACTAGCCGTGGTACTTGTAGTTGCAGCAGGATCAACAGCGCGGCAGTTCATTCTTACTTCCTGTCGTGGATGCTTCGAGTCGTTGTCTCCCTCTATTCTGACCCTCACCACTCCAGACTTGTCCACAATCTCCTGGATCACCTTGCCGTTCTTACCAATCACCTTGCCTACCAACAGAGAGGCATGGTACGTCTGTAGAAAGTCTGCTGATGCTTCCTTAATTAGATTTTCCGGGGCTGAGAAGCATTGCCCCGGATGATATAATTATTAAAGAGATTAATCCAAGATTACATTCTGATAGGTTCATAATTGGCAAACGGTAGCCAACGTTCGTGGCAAACATGCTAGCTTTGAACTTGAATTGTGAGCATTCCAAAAATATTATATTTAAGCTGTCATTCTTCGTCCAGAGTCAATGTGTGTTCGCTGAGAACTACCTTCTCAGACTGTTTGAATATGTTGCACCTCTGGACCTGGTCCCTCCTAACACTCTTCTGAGCTACTGTTTTTTTTTCTGAATTGGATCTCAGCTCTATTTACTTGCAACTCAAACAGCTGCTGTAATATTTTGTTTGAAGAATAGATAAACAGTTTTGCATTGGTTTAGTTAGGATGAAAGCATTTGATCCAATCCCAAAGCAATCGTGTTTACAAGACATATCATATAATGAATAACAAAATACAAGTAGAGGTCAAGGCATATTGCTAGTTATACTTTTTAGAATAATTACAGTAGTCAGTAAATGTATGACTGGACTAAAAAGTTTGGAGTTTGTTGGTTAGCATCTTAGTGTTATTTGCTCAGAAAGATTGTAGACTTTATATTGTCTCCACTAACACCTACATACCAACAAGGTTCCTGGGCACCTGAACAGAATCCTCTAAAAACTCCAGTTGGCTCCTTGCCTTCTTCACTGCCTCTGTTGTCTGAAAGACAACGGCAAGAGCCACGTCAGATTGCTTGTAGAAAATTACACACTGTGCATACTTATTGTATGCTGCATTCCAGTCTCTAAAATAAGCACAGCGGAATAAAGGTTTCCATTGGCACGAGATTGATGCCGTGGAAGTGGAAGTCAGCTGCAGATAAGGATGTGCAGACATTCATTACTTATTTGTGTACATTTCCCTTTCTCCAAATTTAGCGGCACACAGGCACACACTCACGCAGCATTTAAATATTGCCATACCTCTCCATACACCCTGAATGTCCCAGTGTCCTCATCCAGCTCAATGGCAGTGACACCTGGAATTTTGCGAGCCTGCTGGATGTTGCTGCCATGGCTACCGATGGCAAGACCCATCAGGTCTGGTCGCACCAAAAACTCTTCCTGGAATGAGGAGGCCAGCTGCTTGGAGCTCTAGACTCACTCACACACACACACACACACACACACACACACACACAGTTGGCATTCCGTCAACTAACATTCTCAGCAGAGCCCGTAATTAAGCGTTATCCTGGTCCTGATGCAAGAAATGTAAAATACATTTCTTTAGCAGGAACTCCCCAAGCCAGCTGAGGTGGCTCCTGGTTAATGCAGTAAACCTTTCAACGTGTGATGTTGAATTATGCAGACTAGAGCCATGTAGAAGAGAGAGTCGTGACAACGGACGTTCAAACTTCAAACGGTCACATGGCTCACGGAGACGCAAAACAGTTCCAGGAAGTAGGGCTGTCGCGGTGAAGAAAATGTCCTTGCGGTGATAAACGGTGCCCCAATACCGCGGTCTGCGGTATTATCGGCATTTTTTTGTTTTTGTTTTGAATGGTCAAGTTCATTGCGCAGAGCTTCCGAAATAGTGTGATTCTGGGTCATTTATAACGTGATCTCAGTCCGTGGTGAGACAATTGTGCA
>JAODTR010000019.1:2865305-2886115 GCA_025399935.1 Amblyopsis rosae
GGTCTTCCCCGAGGCCTCCTCCCAGCTGGACGTGCCTGGAACACCTCCCAAGGGAGGCGCCCAGGAGGCAACCTTACCAGATGCCCGTACCACCTCAACTGGCTCCTTTTGATCATGGATGGCCGAGCTTCTTACCCTGTCTCTAAGGGAGACTCCCGCCACCCTCCTGAGAAAACGCATTTCATCCGCTTGTACCCGTGATCTAGTTCTTTCGGTCATGACCCACCCTTCATGACCATAGATGAGGGTAGGAACGAAAGAATGAGATCACGGGTACATGGGAAAATTGCCCGGAAGATCGAGAGCTTTGCCTTCCGGCTCAGCTCTCTTTTCGTCACAATGGTGCGGTAAATCCATCACTCTGTCAAGAGCGTTATGCTTCTTTGTTGTTGATTATAAAAATGATTGCTACTAAGATGTGATGTAGGGCAAATCTGGGCGGTGGTGTTGGGTTAGAAGTAGTCACCTGTTTCTATACTATATGTTGTATGCGGCTGCCAAACAATCAAGTAGTACTCTTTCACAACAGTCTGAGGATATTTCAATAGTGGAACCAATAGTCATTTTCTGATTGCCTTAACTTAATATCTCTATTTTACTTACACTATTATAGTATAGTGGCCATTCTGGTTTGGTGTCTCTCAGCACCAGTTATGATAAACATGCCTTTTTCATGTTTTCACGAATTGTGTCATTTTTGTAAATTACATAAATGCTGCAGTGAAGATTATTGTCTACGGGGGGCTGAGCTACGCAACGGTGGGTTTGTGATACAATACACACACGCGCATGAGACACACACACACACACACACACACACACACTGGAGACTAATGGGGGGATGCACATGTCTGTCCAGTCCCATCCAATTTGTACAAACTGTACAAATTCAGTACAAACTGGATTTCAGCTGTAGGTAGGTCAGCTGCTAATGTATTTACACTTTAGATTCCATGCTCAAAGCTGGACATTATGTAATGTTTATGAAATCACATAACAATTTAGAGCACATCCATTTGGCTTACTTTCATATTTTCAGCAAACCGTTTTGCCAAAGCGGCCCTAAACGCAGACTGCAAAGGGCATACTTTAACAGTCACACAAACATTTCGTCAACTGTAGACACCTCCCACTCAAAACCATAAAGCCATGCAATGCTAAGGGACCAGTCATATGCAGAGCTCTACCCTAAATTGCTACCCAAGAGCAGTGGTGTCCGTGTAGCAGTCCTGGCCTTTCTACTTTCCCACTAAGATACCTTTCACTGGCGGGAGCAAAACAACCAGATGAAATTCAATGTCATTTGAGGAGAAGAAAAATGAAAAATAAAGGAGACAGGACTGAAAGAGAGACAGAAAAAAACTATTCTCCTCGAGTGTCATGTCATGAGGTAAATGTATCTGTCAAGGTGTTACACTGTGCAAGCCATGGCAAAACCCATACTGTAGCAGGTTTTACCATAATGGAGACACAATACATTTCAAAGTACAAGAGCAAATGTAATTAGCATCAGGCCTAAACCGTTCTTTCATTTTAATTCCACCAGACAAGCATCTAACTATAAAATAGCATAATTCTCCAGAAAGCGTTAATGCTGAAAAGAACTGTCTTGCTCCTTTTTATATGCTACCCACGGCAACATTAAATGCTTGTCATTTACAACAAAGCTAATTTAGCAATATTATATTGCCTTAATCGTACGGGTGACATAAATAAAAATGACTTCATTTTTGGCAATAAACTAAGGATTTGTGACAACCATGTTTCTTCCCTAAGGTGTTTAGAGGACGTTACACACACAGCCGTACATAAGTCAGAGAAACAATCAAACAGACGAGTGGAGCACAAGCCTTTAATAACTGATGCAAAAGTCAGGCGGCCTCAGATTAGAAAACCAGGTCACAGAATAATTATATTTAGCCTTCATTCACCCTTCGTCATTTTGAGTTTTGCACTTTTTTGTCATTCGTGGACAGGTGATATGAGTGTCTGAGTTATTCTTAACTGAAGTGCAAACACACGCAGTATCTTTAAATCCTGCGATGACAACATGATTGTGCTTTAAATAGAATAATTCTGAAAATATCAAGGGGCTGAGTCAGTCCAGTGGTACACATCAAACATGCTACTTACTGAAGTCCAACAGAGAGTGCCGAAATGTCAATGGAATCATTTCCATCTTGTGGAGACAAGGGCCCCTGTATTTTAACGATCTAGTGCAAGGCCTAAAGTGCAGGGCACAAACAGCATTTAGGATGCGTCCAAATATGATGTAGGGCCAGATTTTTTGTGATCTGATTAAACAATCCTGTAAATGACTTGTAATTACCAAGGATGGCACACTAAAGGCAGGGTTAGTCATTTTCGAGAACGCGTGTAAACAATATCCCTCTGGTTGTCCCCGGCCCTCCGCAGCGCCGCTCCACACATCGAAACGCATTCTGAAGCAAAGCGTAGTACTAAGGCTTTGTTGATGTGACCGGTCTTGTCACTTTGTTTATGTTCCTATTTACGGTGCCAGGGCTGTGTACAAATATCAGATAATTTTTTCAACATGCACAGAGAACAAGATACTGAAATGCGAAGAGATAGTTGGTGAATTTGACGAAATGTGTATTAGCTTACAAATAGCTTGTAATAGCTGACTATACCTTTACAGTAATTGTCATCTAAAATGTATTTAAAATCCAGGTTCCTCTCGCTGTCAGCATATGCTGCAGTTCAAATCAAGTGATGTGACAAAGTCGGAAACAAATGTCACATCCGTGTGATAGATAGAGGCACATGGCATATATGGGAAGCATCATTTTAGTGTTATTGATTCAGATGAATACCAGTTTCAGAATATCTTGATGTGGGTCGTGCAGTACCTGAGCTCTGCTGCGGAGATTGCAGTGCCTTGGCTAATGCTTATGTTTGGGCTTGAAAAAAACAACAACAACAAAAAAACATAAGGAGTCTAACTTCCAAATATGGTATCCTATTGTGCCCTGATTGGATTTGTGCAGGAAGGCTTTCCATGGTGGTCGATCATCCAGCTACATATCTATATATTTGACGGGACAACCATAGCACTTCTGAATCAGCACAGGGACAGTTATAGAGTTATTGGATCGATGGGAATGATTCAATCTGAGCTTCAAGATCACAGGCACTAACATGCCATTCAGATATGCCACTTTATTAAAAATGGTCTATTAAAGATGGTTTGAAAGCAAACAGTGCACACAAATTTTCGCTACAATTCAGAAGATGACACTTTTCTGAGTTTCATACCCCTCTACACGATGTTCCTTTAGGTATAGCAAATAATGCTGTCTAAATGCTGTATGCATTGTATGTAAGCATATATTTGATTTAGGGATGACATACAGATTATTATCAGGATATTATACAATGCAAACTCACATCAACAGTGTAGCAACCCCCACCATTACCACCAATGTATCCAACATATAGCACAACAGCATTGCCTGCAGATGCTACATTACAACAACCACTTGTGAAATGCACCTGTTGATATAGAACAATAGTACTCATATAAACCCTTTGAGAAGACTGGTAGACCTAAAACAGTGTTTGTTTTGATCACGTTCGCTCCATATATGTTGATGTTGGCAAGCAGCAGATACAATACATACTATGCATCACTTGGCTGGGGAGATAATTTGATGGTGGGATGTTTGCTTGTCTTGCAAGGCAACTGATGGGTGGAGTTTGACCTTACTACACTTATATACTGTTATTCTCATGTGTAAGGTTAGTTTCTGTTGGATATATGAATATTAATCAGATTAGTCTTCTGGCCTTGTGTGTCTGACTTCATTTGTCATTGCCATATGAGCCAGATTATGACAAGGTGACAAAGGATGCCCCTACATCATGGCTATTCCACTCCGGTCCTGGAGGGCCGCACCCTGCAGGGTGCGCCTGATTCAAGGTTGTTAGAAGCCTGATAACGTTCATTTGAATCAGGTGTGTTGGAGCAGGGAGAGATCTGAAACATGCAGGGTGCGGCCCTCCAGGACCGGGGTTGAATAGCCCTGCCCTACATCCTTGTGCCGCTGCTACTTACCGAACCTATTGTATACCGTGTAGCAGCCAGCTCAAAATACCGTATCCCACGACATAACTAGCTACTGTGCCTACCGGACATGTTTTTCATTTTCATTGCGGTCCAATATTGTATTGTATTTCACTATCAGCAGCAAGAATGCAGGTCGATTTACATAGGCTCATAAATATGACCTTTCCAGTAGACAAAGGCCATTGGCAGCTGGCATTTCTCTTTCATCACAGAGCGCAATAACTACACCGGCCGACAACACCTTATCGTGCTGCCGTGTGACTGCCATGCAAGATGCAACCATTACGATCTTTCCAGACAAACAGTGAAGATGGGAGATGTGAACCTTGCAGATGTCAAAGGGAGAAAAAGAAATTAATGCAAAATCCGAAAATAAGTCGGGGCGTCGTATTCATAAGGAGAACCAATAGATGTGTCAGTGCGAGATAGACAGTGAATATGTCTGGTGGCTCCCACGTATTGCACAGGCAAAGATTAGATCGAGTGCATGCAGAAGCTACGATATTCCATCAAAAATTGATATATTGGACAAAGAACTCCAACCTGTGGAATGCAGACATTTTTACCAAGCTTTATCACTTACTGTTTTTGCTTTAAGCAGATGTTTGCTTGTGTAAATTTGGTGCCTACACATTTTCCTTCCCACAGTAATGCATTTTATAATGTGATGGAATGCTATGAAAATGTGCGCCCGCATGCATTCAGCTGCATGCAGTAGTGCACGCACAGACGCATGTGTAACCCAATCTACACACCCATTACACTGCACCAGTGTTTGCATAGAAGGCAACGTATCAATGTTCTGAATCTGAATCTGAATAATCCATTGCTATGCAATAATAGACTGCAATATTTTCACATTAAGGTTTTAAGAATACGTATAGTCAACTCATATTTCACGCAGCGTCACTCAATGCCTCAGTTACTGCTGTAACCTTGCTTCAAGAACCTTAGTATCTTTTCTTCCTTGTTTAAAGCCAATCTTTGCAGCTTTTTTCATCATTCTTTTGTTAGCATCTCCACTTACAACTTCATTTTCCAGCGGCCCCATCCACGCTGAACTGACCCTTAGACCGCACAACTGCTTGGCAACCCTGAAAGGTTGAGATCTGCCAATAATGACGCAAGTCAACCATCCCTCTTATGTCTGTCTACCATCCGCTTAGCTATCAGGGATCAGCGCTAATGATACTGTAGGGGTTTGAAGTAGAGAAGGTAACAGGGAGAAGGACAGAGAGAGAGAGAGAGAGAGAAGGGCTGAAGAGAAGTGATATGGATTGTTATACAATACCGTCACAGTAACATCCATCAATTACTCATCGTTGGTACAGAGCAATCAGAATGAAAAGATCAAAGGTGACATCTCTGCTGACAATAAATGCCGAACTTTAGATCTTTTCGACAAACTAAATGTCAGCATCCCTTCTGGACTGAAAATTAATAACTGAGGACAAGATGCGCAGTATGAACTGACATTTAAGTATACAGCGCACAGCATAATTCTTGTTAGCACTTTTGAAGTGGTGTACATTCTTGAGTTTCCATGCCTCTCTTAACTCCATCTGTGTTCACAAGTTCTGTTGGCAATGTTTTCTAATGCGTTCTCTGATTGGAAGACCTTCTGTAATGCAAGGAAAGTTGTTCGTGTCTGGTTGTTAGTTGTTAGTGTCCCCCTGGCAACGTGCTTTGAATTAAACATGTAAAGTCACAGGAATTACTGGTAAAAGGTATACTGCCACAGAAACATCTCTAAAAACAACCCACGCAACACTTAAAGAACATGGGTCTAGTTTATACAGTAAGCAATTATTAAAAACAACAATAATAAGAGGCCTGATATCATTTTCAAATACATTGAAGATTATCCATTTTACTTCCATCAGTTTTTACATATAATAAGATATGTTTCCAACATTATATAACACATCACCGGCAGCTATACAAAGAAATAGTATTCCATTATTCCACACTGTATCTATCTTATTCACAGATGGATTTCAAAGGCTCACACAGAACCAGGATAAAGCTTATCTGCCCAGGTCTTCAGCAGCTTGTAAAACAATGCTGGAACAAGTGCAATCTCCATGGTGATATATTACTCCACTGGTGTTAGCTCAACATTCACACTAGCCAAGCAAGACAATGAGATTGCCATAAGGCATGTCGCAGATGACACACATGCCAAGCATTCAGAAAATGGAGACACGTTGGCCTATTAGGCAACACAAAGGCAACAGGCATCATTGAATGTTTTAATTGTTTTTCCACCTGTCGACAATGTTTTCTTGTTTCTTTGAAGTACATTTAAAGTTAATGCTTGGGTAAATGTTGGTCAATGCTGATCAGCGATAGTACTGATGAACAGTCTAATACTGTTTTAGGTCAGTGTTCATTTAAAACTAAATGCAAATATGTCAGACTTAGCCTACATTTCTTGTCTTTTTTCTTTTTTCGTGTCACATGAATACTAAATAATAATGCAATGCACATTGCTACATTGATCTAAAAAACAAATCTCTGAAAAATCCAAACATTCCTGCCTGCAACATCAGCTGGCTGCCCTAGGCTTGTTGAATGTGAACTACAGTATGTAAATGCACTTTATGAACATAATCTGCATATATAATTGATATTTTACATTCTGTGATTTCAGCCTAGTTTACCCAGACACATTTTAAGCCTGAATTAATTGGCATTTCATATCTGTTTAAACACCAAAACCAAGTGACCTCCACTCTATTTATCAGCAGTGCAGTGCTCCTCTATGACTGAAAGAAACCTATTGGAGCTAGGCCAGTTTAGGCCCGTAGATTTCTTCCATTGATTTGGAGTATGCATATTTTTATGTTCCATTGCCACTTGCCAGATTATTTTACTGACTCTGAACTTTATTTAAGATCCTCCTGTCAATGCACAGAAGACATACACGTAATATTTATGACTACATCACATTTCAGTATAGGTACATTATGTTAATTATATATAAATGGTACAATTCACATTATTAGGAACTCTCCTCTACTGTCAATTAAACATAATGCATTGGTAAACCTCCCAAACCACAACACCAATTTGGTTTTGCTATTCATCACTCTAAATAATAAAATATGACACAATAGCTCCTATCCCCTTTGCCTATGCCTTTAGCTGATGGGCTCCAGGCTGTGCCTTGTCTAATCACAGGAATTCATTTGGGGAAAGGCAGGCAGCATTAAACGATCTGAGCTGGCTGAGAGGATCAGATAAATCCCTGTGTTCAATAAACCAAAGCGCCTTTCCTGAACGCAATCATTCTTAACGGGCACAAGTGCTGATCCTAATCCTGAATATTATGGCCAAAAGTAGACATTCAGCCAAACACGCATCAGCCCCAATCTTCTCCGGAGAGGGACAGCGTCAAGCCAGAGGTCACCTCGCATTGCTCACCTAACGGTGACAATGTGTGGTCTGTCCCAAACAGTAAAGAGCTTCATTGCACGTCAACATCTAATGGTACCATCTGTCAACATATCACTACGCAATTACGAAAGAGGACAGCTGAAGGTTTTAGCCAGGCAGAAATCATGGGACCTCACCATTGTGCCATTCAAGTGCTCCTCCAAGATAAATGGATTTCTCACACAGGTGTTAATCATATTGCTCATTCTAAAGTAAGACCATTTGCATGCATGATATCATGTAAAAGCTCAACTAATGGCCCTATCAAGTCATGTTTCAAATCTATTCTTGTATAGTTCTCTAAGGATTATTATCAGGACGAATTTTGCGGTGGGTTGAGGCTTAAAGCATTAAGAACGGTTATCTAATTTTAATGTAATTACCGTGGCCTATTCCCACAGTAATACGCCCTATTTTCCCATTAGGCCTCCCCTCCCATTAAATAAAGCATTACATATTTCCTCATCTCATCTCTAAATAACCTTTAAACAGCACTGTTAAACACAGCCGTCATCCTCACAGTCTTGAGTATTTGTTGTCGCTCATCATCGTCATCATCGTCATCATTATCATTACAATCAGCAGCAGCGTCAATGACGTTCTGTAAATTCATTTAACCAGATAATGGAAATTATGTGCTTTGAAGGAGGACGAGAGGGATATAAATAGAAAATAATAATAACACACAAATAGAGGAGAGGAATAATTGTTAAAGGATACTTTTTTTTTGCCATCATTTATAATTGTGCATAGCACATATTTACTGATAGCCTTAGCATTTAGCCTTCAAAAACAGTGATAAAACTCGTTTTCCAGTGTGTCTCCATTGGACAACAAACAACGTTAGCTATGATTTCAAAAATAACAATCATGGTTTGCAAATATTTCTTTGTCTAACTATGCTGTAATTTTAAAGTTTTGGGCTTTTATAGTGAATGCCCATTGACCTGCATTTTAAAATATATAAAATTAAAATACCTTATTTAACAACATCTACAAGATATATTAAAAAAGATTTTGCTTGAGAAAAATTGAAGAAAGAGAGTTCTAGGGACGGAGGCAAGGACACAAAGTTAAAAACGGATGATAATCTTCCATGCATCCATCTTTCCTCTGGGAGACAAGATGGCTGCTGGCCGCACAGCTGTTTCTTCTTGAGGTCTTTCTCTAATCATGCAACAACATACCAGGCCTTTGGCATCTCCTCAGACTCTCTCACGCACACGCACACGCACGCGCGCGCGCACACACTCAAACACACACACACACACACACACACACTGGCCTTAGAGAGTCTAGCAGCCATCTCCCTAAATGACCTCAGACAACTCTGTCTCAAGACCCTGGTGTGCAATTACACTGTTACATCTGTTCATTATTTCTTTTGTTTGGCTGCAGAATCGTTTTCGTCAAGTCGTCCTCCAGGCCTCATTCTATACATGGTAAATCCTTTCTAACCACGCTAGGCTGGCGTAGAAATAATAGGAGGGGATTTACAGGGGTTGTGTGCAGGTCCCGGATAAATTAACTAAAGGAGATTTAAAATAATGCCCTGTCTGTCGGGAGGGTGCGTGCGTGCAAGCGTGCGTGCGTGCGCGGTGGGGCAGGGGTCATTTGTCACCTTATTCGAGTGACTCCCCAGTCACATATGATTTATCTCGCTCACTCTAACATCACTCAAACTCTAATCCGCTGCTTCTTTTCTCTTCCAGAGAAAAACATATTCTGCTGCACCAACCAAGTGAATTTATGTCAGCGGAGGTTATTTCTGGTCTCTCCTGTGTCTTTTCTAATTGTAATGTTGCCATTGAGATGGGGGTGGTGGACATCCACATTCCTGTCACATGACGTGGATGTCAGAAGTCAGAATGAAGTAGCAGCTCAATGCAGTAGGGTAGGCTGCTCACACCCCAGTTTGGAACATTCGGAGCACCGTGTCACCAGCGAGAAGGGAATTCATAACCTCTCTAGATACTACAATACGGCTACTTTGCCACAAGGAATACCAAGTGACACTGGGCTATAGCTTAAACAGCTCTTCGTGGTAAAGTCTTTGTGATGTTTCACTTCATAGGTGCATTGTGCTGAACACAGGCCTCTAAATAGACACTTCTAAACACTGGGTGATTGCTTTAAAACAAATCCTCCCTCTTCCAGAGCCACACCAGGTTTAATTGCGCCATAAATTAGATTCAAGGCTTTAGCCGAGACGAGCCTTGGTAAAGGGCCCCGCCGTGAAAGAAATCTAACTAAGGCTCGGACGGAAGTTATCGGCAAGCTCATATTTCATAAAGTTTTAGATTCATAAAGCTAAAATTGACGTCCCGTGGGTTGCCGTGCAGGTCTCTGAGCGGGGGATGGAGGGCAGTGAATAGCTTTATCATCTTGACAGGAACTGACACCGCGGAGCGTTGGTCAGGCCCCCGGCCTCTCCACATCCTCCCCGGGTGAGCAATTACGCGCAAGTAGCCATCTCTGTGTCATTCCTGCACACTGCTCTAATGCCCCGCGACTCTTTTATTGAACGTCTGACGGGGCGAAGCAGGATAGTAGCCGCCTGCTGCCACCGCAGTCATCTGCCCCGGTTATTCAGTTTTAATTAGTCGAATCGTCCAATCAGAAAGCCACGGGAACAACAAGACGACAAACCCGTGAGCCGTCATCCTCCTTTTCCTCCTTCCTCCTGATTCACAGCGATGTGTGGGCTTTGCAAAGGTCACTTTACGTATAGGGCCACCGGTATATAATTGATTTGAGTCGAGCCTGACATTGTGAAATGAAGATAGCGTCAATCAATTGTGCACAGCGGGCCTTATCTTATTTCCCACCCTCCCCCACCCCCCCAACTATTCTCTTGACAGCTGTCAACATCTCACAAGGTGTAAATCATGCACTCAACATACTGTATAGGGAACATTAAAGACATAAGAGAAAGAAAATGAAAACAAGGACATTGCTGCATTTGAAAGTCAACACAGTTGTGTAAGAGTGAGTTCACAGTTTTTCACAGCACTAAAGAACGTGTTAGATGATTTTCTCTGCATCTCGCTGTCTTATGTGAGCTCAGTGGATTTCAAATATCCGGATAGGACTGTAACAAGATTGGTTCAAGAGGGGAAAGATGGCCGCATGGAGACAGGACTAACAACAGCAATACGGTGTAATATACACATAATGTTCAGTAACTGCCATGTGCTACCAAAAAGAGCACCTTGCAGAAAGTGGCGGCCCTTCAATTTATACAATGTACCAGGCTGCTAAATTACAATATACAGCCCCTCTCGTGTCAGGCTACTGGTCAAGTGTGGCCACAGCAGAATATAAATGTATGTATCCTCAATATGCATTTACAAAGTCTGAAAATGCTACTCTTTACCTCACTATACAGTAGTTAAGTACAGAAGGATAGTCGTCTGGGTGTTTGACATTGAGTTATGTTAAGAATTGTTGTGCAAGATGCCTAATCCCAATCCGCTCCTTGTAAATCTTGTAATTTTGCAGTAATTTTTTTTGTATTTAAAAGTGCGGTCCACTAATCGTAATTATACACACACTCTCTTATTTTTTTTCCTACTACAAAGCACACCTATAACAGGCCTTGAAGGCCATCGATCAATTTCATGGATGAGGAAAAGTGAACTAATAGACAATGGGCGATGTTATCTTTAAGTTGTCTTTATGTTGTCTTGCTGAACAGGTGGAACAGTGGGAGCTGATTGCTACTTAGAAAGGAAGGATGCCCACACATAACAACAAGCTCTGACTGCTAGCACAGCATGACCATAGATATTTGTATGCTGGATGAATTCAGAGCCCAAAACAAACACGTACCATGAAAAGACAAAGTGTAGAGTAATTCTAATAACAATTTGCTAAACCTCTTTTTCATCATGACTATTCCTTGTGGTCAAATATATAAAAACAAAGAAAACTAATGTTGCTTGGTGATCAAGAAATGTCTGAATGGGGATTATTCTGCAAAACACTTATTATTAATGTATTAATGTGACATGTGACTTTCAGGAGGTGCCTGATATCCCACCTTGGGAACAATGCATTATGGGACAAACACTTTCTTTTGATTAATGCCCCGGGTCTGTGCCCCCAGGTGAGACAAGCTAAGAATAATTGCAATCAAACTTGTTCAGTCACGTCACATTAACCAGATATTGTGTTGTGTCAGTTAGCGGTGGGATAATGGAGGTGCTCCATTAGAGGTAGGTTATCCCATTTATCTAAGCCCACTTTTACCCACACGTGACAAATTTAGTCGCATTGTGAATTCAGCATTTATTGATAGAACTGACATCGAGCAAATCTCCTTTGTTGCAATTCTCTTTGCGCAGGCGGCAGCAAAACGTAAGAATATTGTTACAAGCCCTTTGTGCACGAACAGCAGAAAATGAGAAAAGGGTGTTTTTCTACATCAACAATAATATGAAGAGATGTTGGGGGGGGGGGGGGATAGCAATATCCACACACTGCCAATACTCTCTGTCACCTTGCAAGGTTACATGCAAGTCAACTTGCATACAGCCTCACCCCCCCCAATGGCAAACGTGCACACACACATACGTGATCCCTGATCTAAGTTCCTGCTAGCGGAACAAGAACGTGCGGAGATTCACAGAGACCACAACCACGCCTAAGGCCCTGATGGAAAGCAGCAGGCTGCTCCCAGACAGAAACACACGCACAGCCTCGGGTTGCCATGGGAAACGAGATGCGTAGCTAGTGGACAGCATATGTCTTTTTCCTCTGCTTGGTACTGAATACTCTCGGATCGATACACCCAAATGGCTGACTGACAAAGTCTCTACCTGTCCCTCCTCTACACCTTGCTGGACAAATAGGAGGAAACGCAGAAAATAACATCGCAGACTGAGGCATTAGACAATACACTTTCTTTACTCCGCTCAAACAGCGGTCGGAATCGATATGGGCATGTCCATGAGAAGGCCGACATGACGGGGACTCTAAAGGGAAGAGCCAGCCACCCTGCTAAAGCACAGCCAGACAAAGATCCAGACAAAGAAGCCATTCAAATTTATTGACTGTACAGACCGTGTGCACTTGGTGAAACCCACACTTGGTATTCATGACCTTTCCAGCCATTACTTTCATGCGAGAGGTTTTGGGATATGAGAGAGAGAGAGAGTGAGAGAGAGAGACTTTTATGATAACTGAACTCGCCATAACCACATTTCTCTGGGTTAAGCCGTTTCTGTTCTGAATTTAACAGTGCAACATAAGAAGTGCTTTTTGAGGCATTAAATTATATGTTGCTCTGGAAGTAACACCACTCACAATAAAACATAATAATGTGGAAAACATAACATAATAAAATTCGGTTCAACCCCCTGAGCTGTTTCATGAGATCTTTAGCAATACAGTAGTACACTTTTCTTTGCTAATGTAATGTCTAGGTATTTTATAGACATATTTACATACAGTGATTATAATGCGTAAGGTACGTACATGCATATATATTACACATTTCTAACACACACGCACACACACGCATGCACACACACACACACACACACACACACACACACACTGTTTTGCAATACATCATCTGTTTTCCTGCTATATATAGGGTGTGATAAAGAAATATTTGGTCTGTTTGCATTTTGCATTTGCCAATGTTCTCAGGTGTAACATTCCCAGTAATACGTCGAGAAGCTTGCGGGTAGCAATGCATTTTTATGTCAAATAGCATTCCAAATATCAGTGCTACTTTCTCTCTCGCTCCCTCTCTTACAGTACCTCCTCCCCCCTGCAATGTACGCAATACAAAAGCAAGGAAAAAAGCAACTAATCAAACAAACAAACTTGGTGGCATACAGACAGTTTTTGATCTCTGATATTGGCAGAACTGGAACTCGCTTTACCATTCATTACAACGGGCGGGTATACAAGGCTATAGATGATGAAAAATTGTATTAAAAATATCCACACGCTCAAAGTCAAGCAATCAGTGCTGCAGAGCTGCCCTTAGGAAATACGAATACATACAGTATGCTAATCTATAGGCTACTTGATCTTCGCTTGGTGCGGAGAGTGTTCGAATTTGCTTTCATACTAAAAACCCTGATGAACACGTTTGTCACACAGTGGCAAAGAAAGGAGAGGAGAGAGACGTGTTGAGGAAGGGAGTTGGCGGAACATACTGTACTTTATGTGTTAGAAACTACCAATGTCGCATTGCATCGCAATCAATGTTACACCATTCCATGTATTCCACTGGGTTGCTGTAAAGAACAGCCTAGCACTTAGTGGGTTGTAGGTGTATTCTGACTGACACTATAACAGGTTGCAAATAATCTTTTGTTTGTTTCACTTGAAAAACACATTTGAAATGACAGCAGCAATATTAACGCTCTCTCTCTCTCTGTCTTCAAACAAAGGTACAGGTATCATAGTGATTGGCGCCAGCCAGTGCCGGCCGACCAAAATCTGAACTTCTGCGCTGGTTTGTTTGTTCGAGCTGGGATGCTACCGCGGACCAGGGCGAGATTGAACACAACGCAGCCATGGCAGCGCTTTCAAAGGAAGTGTTGCTCATGGCTGACGGCCGATGGCTGTAGCAGAGCAAGGCTGTCGCACCTGCTATCACCAAAAAATGACGAAAAGAATCTTACTATGTTTTGTTCAGGCAATAGAATGGGAACACTGAAAGGAAAAACATATGTATATATATATATAAATAAACATGAATGGCCAACAGCTTACTTCTGCACCATGGGGGTACTTTTACGTTCCGGTTTGTCCTGCCACTCACACAACATCACAACACCATGATTAAACAAACACACTAACCATAGATTCATTCAATCACAGGTGACCACAGCACTAAAATCGTCACAACCACCAAACAATGGAGGAAGGAAAACACTGGGTCATTTCATTGTTTAAGTATTTAGTGTGCCTTTCAAATATTAATTTTATATGCAGTAGTACCTGTATCGAGGGGGGAAAGGAAACAATTAAAATGTCACATTGTAGCTTTAACTAAATCTGAATCAACTCAACCTCCCATATTGCATACCTACAGTACATTTACATATTGACTTGCTCTTACAGCATAAACTCTGTGACTAATGCCCCAGTGCCAACTTTCAGCGAATGAAAACTTTATTTCTCTAAAACTCAATGATCTACATGACAGACAGGTGAATGACAGAGCTCCAGTGTCGTCCGATGGAAATGTGTTTGCTGAAGCCGGGAAGCTGCCATGGAGCGGCAATGCCACGTGAACGCAACACGGCCAGTGTTGCACCACGGCAGTGCTTTCAATGGAAGTGACGGCCGATGGCAATACCTGACGCTCGACGGCTGTAGCGGAGCGGGGCCGTCGCACCTGCTGTCACCAACCAATCAATGCCTCCGACACTGGGAACCAGCGGGGGCGACAAGGGAAGGAAAAGGGGCGGTGGGGGAGGAGTGCTGAGAAGAACAGACGTCTAGAGAGCTGGGATGAAATTCACACGGAGGAAAAATGGCAGTGTGGAGGGTGGATAGTAAGGAAAGGAAGGCAAATAAGAGACAGGAGGAAGAGCGGGAACACTATAGCACTCAGCTGAGAAGGCAGGTGGTGTGTGGCGGCAGATAGCAGCTGCGAGAAGCACATAAAAGGCAACCAGGTGAAGCCAGAACTCACACTGTGAAATAAGCAGGCTCAACTAAACCAACAGTATTTGTAAACTGTGCAGTGTCAAAAAAGCACGAGAAAGAGCTCCCCTCCCAACACGACATTAAAATAAATGCGGGGTCATTTGGACCACTAAATGAAGCTGCCACGAAGCACCATGCAACAAATGGCTGCTCTGATATAATTATATTCGGCTGATGTCAGCAATCGCTGCAACCGAGGCCTTCTATCATTTTTATGACTCAGCAGAAGCAGCATTCAGGACGATAGTAGAACTGGAGCACCGGGCTTCGCTGAGGTTTGGCTAAATAAGGTTCTGCTATAGATTTCCCCGGGGTCCAGTTGAGAAGTGATAAAGCAACATGATCCACTAACAGTGCTGATATATGATTGCAATGCACTCCCGCACAACATATTAACTTGTTAACTTAACCTATTTTTAAAAATGCATGTCAAAGAAAGGAACAGCTCACATCACAATACAGTAGCTTAACAATTATAGGCTTTGACTGCACTTAGCGGATGTCCATCATACTCATTATAGCTATATATTTCACACACTGTAATAAGAACAGGCTAATTGCATTATTGGGAATTGATGAAGAAAATTAACTCGTTTTTATTTGCTTGTACATGAGTTTAATATATTCACCAAATGACAAGTCAGTTGTTGGGCTAGCGAATGCACCTTAAGATACCACTAGCAAGAAGCAGGCTTATGTTAACATTTGCTAATCTAATTAAAGTGAAATGGAGCAAAATGATTTAGCATTTTATTTATAAGGACATCAGGGCTTTGTAATTGAATCTTCCCCACAAGGCTGTATAAAACATCACAATAGCCGACTGACAATTGATTAATTTTTCTTGGACCGTGTTGTTCTGTCAGAAGATTTACACTGGTATGAATAGTAATGCGGTACTGGTGAATTGGTTTTCAGGCCTGCTTTTCTCCTGCAAAGCATACCTTAGCCTTTCTTGATCTGGTTCCCCTGGAATATAAGCCATGCAGCTGGGACATGGAATCTTAAGTGGGATTTCAAGTCCACCTGTTTATCTGTCTTTGAGGCAAAGGTGAAAGAACTTGCATTGAGGTGAGCAGTGTGGACTAAACCTGAACAGGGTGGAGGGAAAAAAAGGCAAAGTGGAGAGAAATGAACTGCTGTGGCAGCTCAGAAGACTGACAGTATATCCAAACCACTGGCAGTATCTCTACTGTCCTGCCTGTGTGTGTGTGTGTGTGTAATGCTTGACAGCGTCGATGCTCTCTGAATGCACATAGTGAGAGGACACAAGGTGCTAATACCAGGTTAAAGATGTTCGTCTTTACAGATCAGCTTACCACAGTGACAAAGAGAGTCTTGAGCTGAACTGTTATCATTTCACTGTCATATACTAGAGGCTCAAGTTTGTGTAGGAAGAGCTCACATTCTATAACTGAATGCGAGTTAAGTCGCATCAGAAGGATTGTCTGACAAGGTTTATGTAAATTATGACATCTTCAAGGTATCTAGTTAATTGTTCAGTACAGTAGCCAGAACTGTTCTACTAGGGTGGCCAGCTAGGTCCAGTCATTTTGGCATTTAGCAATTATGGCAAATATATATAAAATCTTTTAAAGATTATAGTAGCCTAATTAATGGCAATAATACATATCCCTGCTTTATTGGGTAGGCATTATATTCAATAAGCTACAACTTTATTCAGGTATTTTGTACAAAACTACTGTATATTTTAGACTATGTCCACAAATGTAAAATATTGACAATGACGTGAATTTACAATAGTAAATATAAAATAAATAACCAAATACATAGTATTACTATAGTAAATTGTTCATGATAATGCCACATTCTATTCCTGCTTGACTCTAACACAGAAAGTCTTGTGTGGCAATTCCTACTTCTGTGGGTGGAGCACTAGGACTCTGTTCCGCATATAGGCAGCAATGCATTGCGCATCTCAGCAATGAAACTGCACACAAACCTACTTGTTCTATGAATCCAAACAAAAGCGTCCTTGTGAGATCATCCTGATCTCACGTCACAAACCTATTTCATACTTGCAGAAAAGCCAAACTGTGCGAGGTCAAGATGGCGTATTACAATCACACCTAATCATCAAGGAAATCACACATTCATTTAATGCTGAAGTGGAGACGGTCAGACCTAAATATTGGCATTTCATCTCACACATCTTCAGCATATGCATCGCAGCATCACATTTCATTGTAAGAAATGTGCAATAGACTCACCAGTGACAGCCATTATTTTAAAAGTAAATATCCATGATGATCTTCCATTGGCCAAATATGTTAAAAGGTAAACCGCAAAGCAATACTGTTTTGATTTTATATCAAAATTAGCAAAAATGACTGACCGTACCATTACAGTAAGTGTATGCCCTCTTATTTATAAACCCTGAGCTTCATTGGGTATGCTATTTTCTATATACTATAATTTATGCAGTTTTTAGCAAAAAATAACTTTTTTACAGTGTAGTTTGTATTATTTTCGGTGTTTTGTTGTTTACCATCTATAACTGAGTAATCCTTCAAGTAGAACCTAAATAAAAAAAAGAATATCCCAGGGGACATTTTATTAGGCTACACACACATATATATTGTTTTGATTAATTGGCTAATTTGATAAAATAATATTCCAGTTGAAAGTATAGGCACAAATTGGCCGTGGTGTTGCAATGTCTCTGTTATGTGCAATTACACAAGCCGTACACCGATCTCTTCAGCAGAGTGTCTGGATTATGGCGGGAAAATAAATTCCAAACAAGACGAGCTATATACCAATCTCTTCAGTGGAATGTGAGGATTATGACACACTTTGAGTTTCTATAATTTACTGTTCTGAAGATATGATACTAAATATAGACCGATGCAAAATCGTAGTGACTTGTGAGGGGGACCAGTGGGGTGGCTAGCTATTTGTAATGGGGTGACACTGGCCACCCATGGCCCCCACTTAGCTACGCCCCTGCAAATGTGCACATACTCAGTTTATGTGCATTAACTTAATAAGTTACCAGGTTCAATGTTGACATGTCAAGTAAACCGACAGGTATTATGCTGTGTTCACCCTAGACTACTTTCATCAGATTGTGTTAATCTCCACAACCACTATCAAAAACCATGTTAGTGACATGTGACCAGTGACACTGGCTCCAATCTGGAGTTGGTCCCCGAGTGCTGCACAGCGGCTGCCCACTGCTCCCTTAAGGGATGGGTTGAATGCAGAGAACGAATGTACTTGTATATTTATGTGACAATAAAAGCACCTTTACCTTTACTTTACCTTTATAATGACAGAAAACTGTCATTATCTTTTTGCTCGTCCATGTCTTGTACTCTTGTTGGCTGCAGGTCATTGCTGCCGTCATTGCTGGTTGCAAAATGTTTCACACTGCAGCAGATGGACTAAAAACATTTCACACTATGAATATGGACTCCCCAATAGCTATCTATATTGATATATATTGACAGCTGGATGCTGTGACACAGTAATTATCTTAGATTGCGCTGTGTAAGCAGTTCACACTACATGATCACACTACAATATCACTTATGGAGGACTTGATTTTCCTTCGAGCTGGGGCTTTGGTCTGCAAACAGAAATCAAACTTCTAAATGTCTTGTTAGATGTGGGAGATCAATCCACTATATTGCCATCATCATCAGTTGACATGTCTTGCCATATGATGTGATGTTACTATTTTCCAAAAAGGTTATAGGTTTTATTGAAAAGCCCACACTTATCAATGGATATTTGCCATATTTGTTTTAACAAAAGTCTTTAAATAAATAGAACATTAGCCATTAGAGTGATAGTTGTGCTGGGTTCTCCATATTTGTCTAAAGAGGCCTCTATTTTCATCACATAGCTAAATGTAATGCTTTTACATATATCAAACAGGCTTTGCAAGGTGCACAAGGAAGAGATTATTTTGCAAGCAATGCTAGTGAGAGAGATTCAAGTGGGTTAACTTTAGCTAACCCAAATCAAATGGCTACAGCCCAATTCCTTTTCTGGCAGATATTTACTTTGTGTTTTCCCACTTGTTTGCTCCATACAGGCTAAAGCAGACTAATTGCTGATCGAAACCATTTCTTAAAGCTTTTTCACAAGTGTCAATCCAGATTTGTGCATCTTCATTGGTACAGTATGCTTTGATGTGGGTGGATTCCCTTGGAACGTTTGCTGGAAAAGCTCCATATTCTGCTGTTTCCACCTGGATGCATTTGTCTTGTGTCCTGCTGCAGAGACACAATGTCCAGTCAAACTGACACAGTGCCACTAGTCCGAAATGCATTTAGCATTGATTGCTTTGTTTTCAGGGGAAATACAATGGTTGAATTCTGACAACTTGTTTGGAACACAGGCTATGTCTAAAATCATATTTTTTGCATTTTCTTTCTATGTGTTTTGATTTTTTTTCAATATAATTACATTGTACAGCAGTATTGCTGGACATGGTGTCCCAAGTATTCAATTTTCCATGTGGAAGAGCCCATGCTTTCCCCATAACTTTAGGCTATCATACATTTCTTGACATATAAATGGTAGAAATTACTGGGTAAAGGTAGAAGTGGTTGTACATAAAGTGTCCCCTTAAGAATAAAGCTGATACAATAAATTACTTTCCACAGGGATGAAATGTGCAGTGCTCGCCACGCCACAAGATTGCTCTCGCTCAGAATACAGTTTTTTGATTAATACCCCCCCACACTACTTTGAGCCTATTTCCAAATGCTTACCAAATGAAATACAGTATAGACTACTTCTTTTTTATACCAAAGCTTTTTTGTTTGGCTCAAGACTCTTAAGTAAAAACCTGCATGTAAAACCACTGCATTCATTAGATTCCCCAGTGAATGCAACACCATAAAAAGGAATTCAAATACCCCATATCATTTTCATGTTGGACACACCTTGTTTCACTGATGTTGTGTTGCAGTTTATTTAAACAGTGTGTCCACCTGGGGGAAATGGAAATGAGAGGATCTGATTGATGGGCCCCCACCACGCCTACTGATCATTTATTAATTCTAGTCCAAACCTCTGCACCACCATTACGCCACATGTTCCGAAATTATCAAAAAACAATTGGCCACATCTTAGATCAGTAGATTATTACTGTTCAGTAGAAGTAGTGTGGTTATATTACATTATTACTTTCTCTACAAAGGCATCTATTTCTTATTATATTACTTTTAATACGGGCCACTAAATACACATATAAATACAATGCACATATGCATACAGTCTAATTTATTTCAAGCTGTCTGAGATAGGTTTGCTTTTGCAAAGTTGCAAACTTTCTAAGGCTTAACTTGTTTGGTGTGAGATATCACTTAGCCAACATTTTTGGCACGATGATTAGCCTGTCTTTGCATGCTTAAATGCGACTAGATAAGGTAATAGGCTAATCATCACAAAACATTAGAACACGGAGACAGATAGGGATGACATGTATAAGGTACAGCCACAGAATTACAGTATGCTGTTTACTAATGCAAACAGAAGACCCCTATGAAAGATCTTCTAAGAGGAGAGGTTACCCTGCCCGGAGGAAGCCCGGGGCCCCCGTCTGGAGCCAGGCCCAGAGGGAGGGCTCGTT